>CAUYUJ010003002.1:702402-964902 GCA_963575745.1 Prorocentrum cordatum | reverse complement strand
CTGCGGCGGCGACGACGCCGGCGGCGGCGGCGACGACGACTCTGACGACTCTGACGACGGCGACGACGACGATGACGACGACGACGACGACGAGGACGACGAGGACGACGACGACGACGACGACGACGACGACGACGACGACGACGACCTCTGAACCATCACAGCACCACACCACATCCACGGGGGGGGGAGGGGGGCACCGCAGCGCAGCACCATGCCACGCCCACCTCTGAACCACCACAGCACCGCACCACATCCACGGGGGGGGGGGGGGGGCACCGCAGCGCAGCACCACGCCACGCCCACAGGGGGGGGCGGGGGGGACCATCGCGCGGGGGGGGGCGGGGGGGCCAATGGCATCAGCATTGGCGGGGGGGGGGGGCCCAAGCCCTGGACCATACATGGGGGGGGGGAGAAGCACCTTTCGTGCCCCTTTTTGGCCCCAGGGAGCTCTCGGGCCCCTGGAGGGCACAAAGGGCGCACCTTTCGTCACCTCCCCATGTATCGCCCCCCATTGCGCGACGTCCGACCCCCTGTCGATCGGGCAGTGCCAAAGGGGGGTCGCCACCGCCTCCAGGAAATCGAGCCTCGAGGTGAAGGCAGAACAAAGATCGAGGAGGGCTTGGCCGTCCTTGGGAAGCCTTGTGGACGTCCTGCGGGGGCGTGGGGGTCCGGGGGCGCTTGTTTCCTGGAGGACTTGGCGACCCCCTTGGTGGTGACCCGCCCCCCCCCGGCACTGTCCGGGTCGAGATCGGATCTCAGCAGTCTTCCCTGGGCCCGCTCTGACCAGGACTCCATGGCGTTTCTGGCTGCGGCGACGGTGAGGGCATCCCCGTCGTCGTCCCCATCTTCCCCCCCCCACCCTCGACATCGAGGCGGCGCTCGAGCTTCATGAGCACCATCCATCCATCCTCCTCCTCCTCCTCCCCCATGCCTCTCCCTTATTGAGGACTCCTCCCTGTCGCACCCTGTGGCCAGTCGAAGGGGGGGCTGGGAGTTTCGCCCGAGATTTCTTCACCAATTACGATCTTGAAGTGTAGAATGCACAGAAGCTTCTCGGAATGGAGGGCGGGCCGTTTTCAACATGTGGATTTCTCGCCTCAGCACAGTGCACATTCCTGTCAAGGTTTTGCAAGAGCTTCACGGAAGCAGGGCGTGCCGTTTTCAAAATGTGGTTCTCGCTTCAGCGCCGCGCACATTCGCTTCAAACCATTACAAAAGCTTCACGGATAAAGGGCGGTCCGTCTTCAAAATGTGATGTTCGCGGTCGTGCCGCGCACATCCGTCTGAAAGTTTGCACGAGCTCCACGGATGGATGGCGGTTCTTTTTGCAAACTTTGGTTCTCACTTTAGCGCCGCGCACATTCGTCTGAAGAGTTTGCAGCAGTTGTAGTATTCTTCATGCTTCGCGTATCCCCACCAGCGACGCTCACGCACCGGGTGACAAGTGAGTGGATCCGCCACGCTTCCCCTTAGGTTGTGCTCTCTCTCTCTCTCTTCCCGCGCCGCCCTGCTTCCCCCCCTTTCCAGGCTGCCGGTCGGTACTCCACCTGCGGGCCCGGCCTGGTCCCACCTGCTCGGTCGCGGTTGCCCTCTTCTGCTGGCACACGCTCAGCGACTTTTAGGTCCGCGTGCTTTCGGCAGGGCTTCGGTTCGCCCCCAACCTGCGGGTTGACCAGTGGCCGCCTCTTTCCAATTTATCTGCAGGTGCACCCTGCGCGGTGTCGCGCCAATTATCTGTCGCTGTGCCCCAGCCTCGGTCATACCGCCCTCTGGACTTCTCCTTGCGGGCCGCGAAACAAAAAAAAAATCCCCACCAGCCTTGCCCCGTACTGTGTTTCCCTGTTGCCTCGGCGCGGCCCGCCCTAGCTTTGCCTGGCTTTCGACCTGCTTCGCGCGCCCGCGTACCAAAAGTATCCCCACCAGCCCATTCAGAAACCCTGCCTTTCAGAGCCGATGAAAAAGGGACGAAGAGGCACATCTGGGGAAACAAAGCGAGCGAAGGGGGTGGCCTTGGAAGGCCTCTTCGGGCCATCCCTGGGTGCTGTGTGGGGGCGAGGGGAAGAGGAGGACGAGGATGAGGAGGACGCGGAGAAGGACGAGGACGAGGAGGATCTTGAACCCTCTTTGGAGCCTCTCAGGGGACCTTGCGGGCATCTTGGGGACATGTTGGAGAGCATCGATCATATGAGGAGATGTTCTCGATGTCGCCTCCCCCTCCCCCCAGGAGCCCTCAACATCGCATCTTGGAACCATCTTCGTGCTGTCTTGGGGTGTCTCTGGGCCCTCTTAGGGCCGTTTGGGGGCCTCTTGGGACCCTCTTGGAGCCCTCTTGGGGCACTCTCTCTTAGGAGCCTTGGAGCGCCTCTTGGGGCCATATTCGAGGCTATCGATCAAAGGAGGGGGGTCCCCTCCCTGGGGCCCTCAAAACTACTTTGGAGCCCTATTGGGGCGCCTTTGGGGCGCTATTGGGCGCTCTTGGGGCCGTCTTGGGGGCCTCTTGGGCCCCTCTTGGGGCATTATTGAGCCATCTTGGGGCCATCTAGAGACCTCAATAGCGCATCGGAAGCGACACGGCGAGAAGGCAAACTTCATCAATTGTCTTTGGGCTCTTGGAGGGGTCCTGGGGGGGTTCCGAGAGCACCTGGAACCGTTTTGTGGTCATCTTGGGGCCTCGTAGAGGCATGCCGCTAGCTAGATTGAGACATGCTGGGGTATCTTGATGATATTGGAGGCCATATGTAACGGCGATTCGCGGCATTGGAGTCCCGAGAGTGGTGTTCTGGCAAAGTTCCGGTTGTTCAAACGGTTGCCTTCCCGCATGGCACGTCCTCAATGAAATGAACATTTGTAGGGGCCTATGACAAGGGAATTTGTAGGGAAGGTTGATTGCAATATCGTTGATGCGTCTTGGGTTTACACTGGTCTCCATCCTCCTCCTCCTCCTCCTCCTCCTCCTCCTCCTCCTCCTCCTCCTCTTCCTCCTCCTCCTGTTGAACCGTTGGTACTGGCACGGTAGTCGTACTGACGCTGCTTCTCCTCTTCTTCTTCCGCCTCCTCGTCCTCGCTGTGGGTGGGGGGGGGGGCGGCGGGCAACACACACACACACACACACACATGTCAAAACGTCGCAAAAAACATTCGCAAGACACGGCGAGGTGCCCGAGGCGGAGCGGGCCAGAGCCACCAGGCGCTTCCAGCTGATCGCCGAGGCGTACGAGGTGCTCTCCGACGACGCGCTGCGGAGGCAGTACGACGCGGCTCGGCCTTCGGGCGCAGGGCAGGCACTCCTCCTGCGCTTCGTCGTCGTCGTCATCCTCGCTGTGTGCCTCATTAGCGTCCCTCCTGCTCCATCTCGTCGGTCTGTTCATCCTCCGCCTCCCCCTCCTCCGCCTCCTCCTCCTCCTCCTCCTCATCCTCCTGCTCATCATCATCATCATCATCATCATCATCATCATCATCATCATCATCATCATCATCATCAACATCAACATCAACATCATCATCACCATCATCAGGCTCATCAACATCATCAGCAGCATCATCGTCATCGTCATCATCATCATCATCAGTATCATCACCATCGGCATCATCAGCATCATCATAAGCATAATCAGCATCATCATCAGTATCATGATCAACAGCAGTATCGTCAGCATCAGCATCAGCATATGTATCATCATCAGCAGCAGCATCATGATCAGTCTTGGCCTTCTCGTCCTCTCCTCCTCCGTCTCCTCGTCCACCGCGTCCTCCTCCATCTGCCTCTCTCTCATCATCAGCATCATCAGCATCATAATCATCATGATCATCATGATCATCATCATCATCATCATCATCATCATCATCATCATCATCATCATCATCATCATCATCATCATGACCATCATCATCCTCATCATCATCCTCATTCTCATCAGCATCATCGTCCCCCTCCCCCCCCTGCCATCTCTCCACTCGGTGCCCAATGAATAATCTTCCGCGTCCACTGGCCTACGGTGGAATAGCGATATTTTGCAATTCTCTTGGGGTCTAAGATGCCCTGTTTTGGAAGACCGCTTCGCATCTTTCTTGCATCTGTTTACTGGCGGGTCCTGTATGCGACAGCCTGTTCAGGGAGCGTTCCAGGGCTGGCAGCGAGGTTGCTGTGTTGGACCCCGAGTGATGTGGTCATGGCTCGGTTCATATGCCTCGGGCCCCCCTTGCAGGGCTTGTTTCGATTCCTCCGATTCGATTCGATTCGATTTCGATCGCTTCTGAGTCCGATTCGATTCGACTTGGGATTCCGATGTGGGTTCCGATTTCTTATTGGAGGCATACTGGCCTGCCGACTTCTGCCGATCCGACTTTTCCCCATTCGGCAGCTAATTTCCGCCGATCCGATTCATTTCGATCGCCGATGATTTATCGATTCGATTCTCGGCTCTCCTGCCCTTGTCCTGGCCGCCCAAGGGAGGCGAATACTGCGTTCTTGTTTTGTTGCGGTGCTGTGCATGCCAGGAGGCCCCACTGCGATCTACTCTGGCTGTCAGCAGGCAGTCTCGCACTGGGGTCTCGCGAAGTGGACTGCCCCTTTCCACAGTAGCTCGCGCGGGCTGTATGCTGCGGGCCAGGATGGGCGAAACGGAATCCGCAGAAGATGCCGCAAAGGTGCGTGCGCGGCGGGAGCTGGACGAACGCCTCCCGCAGTGCGAGTATGCTCCAGGCTCGGTAACTGACGCGCCGACCGGTCAGCCCACCTAGGGTCGAGGGCGGTGCGGTTTCCCAGAAAGACAGCCATGCGCTCGTGGTTGCGAGGCTAGCTGCCAAGGTGCTCCCGCAGCGACGGGGGTCTAGCCCAGTTTGGGCGAGACCACAAGTGGCGTAGAGCAGGCAGGGCGTGACAGTGTTTTGGTTTGTCTTCCAGGGTCCAGGTCTGCGCCCCAGCCTCCTGCAGGAACATGTGCGGACCCAGATGGGCTCCGAGGCATCACTGCTTAGTTTCACAAGGAGTTTGGGCACACGGTCGCCGCTGCTGGTTGCACCGATAGTTCATTCGTTGCAGTCTGCACGACGTGCAAATGCTATTCCAGTGGTGGTTATGTTAGCGGCTTGCGTATATCATCGTTTTCATATCATCCGCAGTTGTTGCATCTGTCATGGCATGAGATGCGAGGCCGTCGGTGCACTTGCACTTCTTAACACGTCGCGTATCCCCACCAGCCGTTCTTGCTTGCTGTTCGACACTTCTGACGCCTCGCGGGTGCCCGCCTGCGGTCGCGATCAAAAAGTATCCCCACCAGCCCATCCAGAAACAATGTCCAGGCGAGTTGTATTGATCGAGGAGGTGTGGACGCCTGCAGTGTAAGAACAAGGAGGGAGCAACCGTCACACCGAAGGTCGGCATCAGCGTGAGCAGACCCAGGAGTCAGCCCATCAGTTGATGCTCTCGCGGATCTTCCGATATGGGAGCCTCTTGGAAGCTTACTTCGGCCACATTGGGGTTCACCTGGGGCGATCTTGAAGGTCGGCGACGACCGCCACGCCGACCACGGCGACCACGACCGACCACGGCAACGACGACGACTACCAACACCACGACGACGACCACGACCACGACCACGGCGGCGACTGCGACCCAGACATCCGCGGCCACAGGCTCCTGACCACTTCCCCAAATATAGTTCTGCGGTTTTGCGTCCCGGATCCGTTTCTGAGGCCCGAGAGCGGGCCCTGGAGGCCGCAACCATAGACGAACGTCCCGAGTGAAAAAGTCCTCGCCGATCGGAGCCCTGGGGACGTCCACGGCGATGGTGACGACGAGGTCTGCGACGGCGGCCACGGCCACGGCCACGGCGGCGGCGGCGGCGACCGCGGCCGACGGCCTCGCGCCCAGGCGCGAGCCGAGGCTGGCGCCCCCCGCGGCCAGGGCGGGCCCCGGAGGCCGGCCGGGCCGGCCGCGCGGCAGCCCTGCAACGGCTGCGGCCGCACGCACGCCGTGGCCGAGCTGCGCAAGTGCCGCGCGGCCCAGCGGCCCGCAGCCGCCGCCGCCGTCGGCGTCGTCGCCGGCGTCGCCGCCGGCGCCGGCGCTGGCGTCGTCGGCGCCGCCGTCGGCGTCGCCTCCGCCTCACCTTCGCGGCCGCCTGGGAGGGCGCAAGGGAGGCGGAGGAGGAGGAGGCGGAGGAGGAGGACGGGGGGCCGAGGGGGCGGGGTAAGACGGCGGAGGGGGACGCGGAGGAGGAGGAGGAGGAGGAGGAGGAGCAGCAGCAACATGTTGAGGCGGAGGAGGAGAGCGGAAGAGGGGAGGCTGCAGGGGGGCCTAGGGCCCAGCAGGAGGCCCCCGTAGAGTGAGGACCGCTATGCCCCGTGGTGGCCAGGAGGGGGACGCGGAGGAGGAGGAGGACGCCGCCGACGACGACGACGACGATGACGATGACGACGACGACGACGACGACGACGACGACGACGACGACGACGACGACGACGACGACGACGACGACGACGACGACGACGACGACGAGCAGGAGGGGCGCCCCCGATCGCCCCCGATCGCGCCCGATCGCGCCCAGCGCGGAGCGCCTCGCCCGGCCTGCGCGCCCGCCGGTGCCGAGCGCCTGTCGGCCACGCGCACAGGGGGGCGGGGGAGGGGGGGAGTCTTCTCAGAAGCGCCCTTGCTTCTAGAAGGCGCGGCCCTTGTCTGTAGATGTAAGGTCGGCGCCTTCTAAGAAGCAGCCTCCTTCCAAGAAACCTTCCTCCTCCCCCTGCCCCCTTGTGCGTGCCGCCAGGCCTGGCAGAGTCCAGGGCTGCTCTTGGCGTGCAGACGAAGGACGACCTGCAAAAACCCTCACCTCGGCGTCACCCTAACATGCTACTACTATCTGTGCGTCGCCCCCCCAGGGGCGACGCGCGCACCGAGAGATATGTCAGTATATGCGTCGTGGCGGGCGCTTTCTGGCCACAACGCTCGGGAAACGATGCACTACCATATTGCTACACTATGTGTTCGGGTCGAAAGCGCGCCTCCAAGGAGAATATATAATTTTGTCTTTGTGTGTCCCATCACCTCTTGTGACGAAGCTCACGACGAGAGGTTTTTGCAATTTTAGGCTCCCTGGGGCCCTCACCGGGACCCAGGGCTTCCAAACACATAAATCGGGGTGGAAGCCGGTCCCCAGAGGGGTCCAGACCTCTGAGGGTCAACGATGTGAAGTAAATCACGACGTCGGAGATTTGGGGACGCCGCTCTGACTAGTCCTTTGGGGGCCAATTCGGGAAGACGGCCTGGACAAAGTCGTACCTCGGGTGTTGATCCAGAGCTCGCAGCCTACGAACTCTTCACGTGGGTACTTGAGCTGGAAGGACTTTACCCCACATCGCGGCGTGGACGTCGATGACGCCGTCGCGCCGTCGCGGAGTCTAGCCATTCCATCCATTCCATTCCATGATGCGTTCCAGGATTTCCAGCACTTCCCCGATCCCTTGCTAAAGGAGAGCCGCCAGATGTTCTGGAAATCGTGGAAGCGGGGGAGGGGGTGGTACCCGCCAGATGGGCCCTTTCAGATCCCCCCCAAACCAGCCATGAAACGGCGGCCTTTTGCCCAGACCCCCCCGATCCCTCCAAGACAGCTCAAATCGGAGCCCCCAAAATGTGACCCCCCCCACTGTATAGTGGAATCCGGGATATCCTGAGCAAATATGATCACGAGATCACTCCCATCCTGAAGAAACGGCCACGCTCGGAGGGGGGGTAACCTTATGGGGGAGGGGGGCAGGCTTCCGAAGAAGCACTCCTGCTTCTCAGAAGGGCGCGGGCCTTGTCTGCAGATGCAGGGCCCCGCGCTTTCTGAGAGGCAGCCTCCTCCCTCCAGTGCGCGCCGCCCGCCTCCTCTGCTGCCGCCAGGGGGGGGGGCTCCGCCCCCCCCCCCCGTCGAGCCGCGCGCCGCGCCCCCACCTGCGCGCGCCCTCCCTCCCTCCTCGGCCTCCTCCTTCCCCGTGTGGCTTCCGTCCCCTCGTGGGGCGAGCAGACCTCTGCACATGCACCGATCCTGGCCGGGCCCCTCCCGGAAGGAACATGGCCAAGCCACGAGGGCGTAGGCACCGATCTTGGGCTCAGGAAGGGCCCGGCTAGGATCGGCGTGTGCGCAGAGCTTTCTCTCTCCTCTATTCGGGCCGATGGCCGCAGGGCCGCGCGGCCGCCTTTCAGACGCCGGGGCCCGTGGTCGCCAGGAGGAGGAGGAGGAGCAGGAGGAGCCGGAGGAGAAGGAGGAGGAGGAGGAGGAGGAGGACGACGACGACGAGCAGGAGCAGGAGGAGGACGACGACGATGAGCAGGAGAGGGGTGGGGCCGAGGCCCCGCGTTCTGCACCAACGTCATCTGCCCCAGCTGCTGCCTCTGCGTCGAGTGCGCGCCGCCCGCGCGCACCGCGGGGCCCCCGCCGGGCGGCCGGGCGGGGCCCCCGCCAGCCGCACCAGCGCCTGCGGCGGCACCTGTGCCGCGGCGTCGTCGCCGCCGCCGTCGGCGTCGGTCTCGTCGGCGTCGGCGTCGGCGTGGCTGTCGTCGTCGTCACCGTGGCCATTCTCGTCGTGGACTTCGTCGTCGGCGTCGGAGGGGGAGTAGGGAGAGGAGGAGGGAGAGGAGGTGGAGGAGGAGGAGGAGGAGGAGGAGGAGGAGGAAGAGGAGGAGGATGAGGAGGATGAGGAGGGAGAGGAGAGGAGGAGGAGGAGGAGGAGGAGGAGGAGGAGGAAGCAGCGGAGCAGCATGAGAAGGATGAGGGGGACAGGGAGGGTAATGGGGAGCAGGAGGAGGAGGAGGAGGAGGAGGACGACGCGGAGTACGAGGAGGACGAGGAGGACAAGGAGGTGGAAGAGGAGTGTGAGGGTATGGGCCCGGCGGGGCTGGGACGGGGATAATCGCTCCAGAGCGTTGCGGAACGCTTTCAGAGCGTTCTCGAGCGCTCTGGAGTGGCCGCGGCTACCGATACATCCTCCAGCTTCAATAGATCTCAGCTGGTCCGATTTTGTCTCGAGTCACTGTCCTGCCTTCGTCTGCATTGGAGGATGGGAAGCGGAACGGGGTCAGGGAGGAGGAGAAGGAGGAGGAGGAAGATGAGGAGTAGGAGGAGGAGGAGGAGGAGGAGGTGGTGGGGAAGGGTGGATGAGGTGAGGGAGAATGAAAGAGGAGGAGGAGGAAGGGTGTGTGAAAGAGGGGGGAGCAGGAGAACGAGGAGGAGGGGGAGACGAGGAGGAAGAGGAGGAGGAGGAGGAGGAGGAGGAGGAGGAGGATGAGGAGGAGGAGGAGGAGGAGGAGGAGGAGGAGCAGCATGGGAATGGGTGAAGGAGGAGAGGGGCCGAAGAGGGCGGACAAGGAGAAGCACGTCGAGTGCGAGAAGGAGTAGGAGGAGCTGGAGCAGCAGCAGCAGCAGGACCAGAAGAGGGAGGATGAGGAGGAGGACAGATGAGGGGGGCGACGAGGATCGAGGACGGGGGTACGGTCAGGAACGTTGGGCTTGGCGGGCTGCGCCGCCGGCTCTGGCCCGCCACTCCTCGGCGCGACACATTCCAACAGCGTCCCAGCCCCCGGGCGTCCACCTCCCGAGCGCTTCCAGGCCCCCCGCCACGCGGAGCGGAGCGGCACGCGATCCGCTCGTGGGGCGCGGCGTGCCGCTGGATCCGCCGCCGCGACGCGCCGTCAGGAAGGAGGAGGAGGAGGAGGAGGAGGAGGAGGAGGAGGAGGAGGAGGAGGAGGAGGGGGAAGGATGAGGAGGAGGAGGAGGAGCAGCGGAGGACTGGCCGTGCTGCCGCCCCCCCCATCGTGCCGCTCTCGTGCCCGTTGGTGTCAACGCCGATGGGGTTCCAGACACTGCAGGCCCATGCCAAGGCACACCCTGCTTGCCTCCAGGGTGCCCTGGGTTTCTTGGGTGTCGATGGCGTTGCTATGGAAAGCGTGACACTCCCACACCAAAAATCCATGGACGCCCTGGGGTTTCAGGGTTGGGCTTCTTGTGGAGGTTTTCTCGTGGACTGGCCTCCGCTGTATAACCGAGGGTGAGCGCCGAGCCGACGTCGTGTCGCCGCCACCTGTTCTGATCGTGAGGACGTATGGCCAAAACTCCGTACATTTATAATGCTGCCGCAGGCTCCGCTCTGCCTGGTCTAAGATGCTCAGGCAGCCGTGGCAAATCCACCACAGGGCCAGCGAAGCACTCCAACCTGGCGACCCTTGGAGCACCGCCCTGAAGGCCGTCACGTGTGGCACCTCCGTCTCCACTTCTTGAGGAGCTCTCATAGGGAACCATCTGAGCCGTCTCAGGGGATGCCTCGGGCTCCAATTAGGCAGGCCATCTTGGGGCCCTAATGAGCCGTCTAGCGGCTCAATAGGGCCGTCTGGGTGGTGGGGGGGGGGCGGGCTTGTGAGACCGTCTTGGATCCCTCCAGGGCCTGGTTGGACCAGGGACCTGCTTATGCTGGGGTTCTCTGTGGGTGCCTCAGGGCCCTCGAAGACCGCAAGCGGACCGATCTTCGACCGACGAGCGTGGGAAGCGAACGACATTGAAACACCTCATGGAACAGTGCTTTTGACCTCTCGAGGGTGCCCGAAGGTCTTGGGCATGACGGAGGCCTTTTTGGGACCGATATGGGCGCTTCTCAGCTGCTTTAGGGGCGTGCCTCGAGGCCATGCTGGGCCATCTTGGCGGACGTCCTGGAAGCCTTCGGGGGGCTTCGGAGAGTCTCGGGGAGGCGTGGGGCCGCCCAGGGAGCCTCAGGGGGGCGAGGGGCGGAGAGGCACGCGAGGGAGCGCGGTACTCGGCGAGGCCCCCGCCCCGGGAAGGCTTACAGAACCGCGGACAGGCAGCACGTTGCAGTCTACCATGCCTCAGCGTGCCTGGGCTCACGGTGGCGGGCTGAGAGGGGGATGGAGGAGGAGGAGGAGGAGGAGGAGGAGGAGGAGGAGGAGGAGAAGGAGGAGGAGGAGGAGGAGGAGGAGGGGGAAGGATGAGGGAGAGGAAGGGGGAGGAGGAGGAGGAGGAGGAGGAGGAGGAGGAGGAGGAGGAGGAAGGAGGAATAACAATAATAATAATAATAATAATAATAATACTAATAATAATAATAATAATAATACTAAGAATAATAAGAAGAATAATAAGAAGAAGAAGAAGAAGAAGAGGAGGAGGAGGAGGAGGAGGGGGAAAGATGAGGGGGAGGAGGGCAGGAGGGGGGGGAGATGGAGGAGGAGGAGGAGGAGGAGGAGGAGGAGGAGGAGGAGGAGGAAGAGGAGGAGGCGGAGGAGCATGCGAAGAGGGAGGCGAACGGATGATGATACCGAGGACGGGCAGCGAGGAGTTCTGGAGGAGCGCAGGGAGAAGGGTGGTGGGGCTCTGGGAGGAGGGGGGACGGGGGGGAGGAGAAGGAGAAGGAGGGGCGACGATGAGTTACGAAACGTAGGAGAGGAGGACAAGGGAGGGTGAGAAAACGGGGATGGGAAGAAGAAGGAAGGGTAAAAAGGACAAGCATACGTAATATCAAGGAGGAGGACGATCATAAGGATGCAGAGAGGGAGGAGGGAGGGTAACTCGTCGTGGAGTGTTTTCAAACTCATGCTCAGCCGATGTTTCAATGACGAATAGTATGAGAACCTCCGGTCTGTGATGCTCGCAGGCCGTGATTATTTGTGGGTGCCGTGTTGGAGAGAATCCAGGATATTGGGATTTCTGCCTGCCTCAGCGGCTTCCATTTGGACCCGAGCGATGTGAGACTCAATCCACCTCTCTCTTCGTATCCCTCCTCTCTTGTTGGAGCCCTTTAGGGCTTCTGAGGGCCCAATAAGGAGGCAAAGACGACGACCCAGACGTAGACGATCAAGACGACGACGACGACGACGACTACCAAGACGATGACGACGGCCACCACGACCACGACAACGACGACGACGACGACGACGACGACGATCACCACCACCACCACCACCACCACCACCACGACCAAAACGTCGACCATGACGACCACGACGACGACGACGACGACGACGCTGACGACGACGAAGACGACGACGACGACGAAGACGACGACGACGACATCCAAAGTCCGTTCAAAATTGGTCCCCAAACACCTCTGGGGGTCCGTTTTGGGTAGCCTTTCACCTGGATCGATCTTGTACGTTCCCAGGGAAGTGGCTTCTAGAAATGCGGAATGTCTATTATCCCCGACCCTCGATCCTCTTCCACCTCTTCTCTACGACAGGTTAGCAGCAGTTTTCGGTGTCCGAGAGCCCTCACCAGGCCTTGGGACTTGTCGTAAAAGAATCTACTCGGAATGAAAATCCGCTCCCGGGGACAGAGTTCAGGCCCCTGGGGTTCCGCGCTGCCGACAAAAAAACACACGACGTCAGATTCCCTGGATCGGCGCTGATCCCTCTCCCTGGCGCGCGGAGCGCGCCCGGGGCGGCGTCGAGGGAGGCCCAGCGCCGATCTAAGACACCTGCGCGGACCCTCCGAGCAGGGGAACAAAGTTGGTGTCATTCTGTGGGGGGGGAACCAAGTTGGTGTCATTCTGGGGGGAGGAAAAAAACAAAAGCACAACTAACAGAGACAGGAAAAACTCCGGCCCTCGAGATCCACCCTCGAGGCACCGTGGGAGCCCGCTCGGGATGAAGCTCCGCTCCCGGGGATGGGCTTCCCCAGACCCCCTGGGGGTCCGCGCTATGGGGCAGCGAGCACGGCGCCGGGGAGGCCCTCCGCCCTCCACGCCGCGGCCCAGGCCGCCGAGGGGCCAGGCCGAGAGGCCCACCCGCCCGAGGGTCGCCGACGCGCCGCCGGCGAGCCGCCGGCCACCGGGTGCTGCTGGAGGTGCCCCCATGGCCCAAGGTTCGGGGGCGGAGAAGAGGGGGGTGGTGCCCAGGGGGGGGAGGATATCATGGCGGGGGCCACGATGGTTCCCCAGATGTCATGGCGCCTCTTCTCTTATTTCTTTACGTCCCTGGCCCCCCCGCTGGGCCGCGCACGTGCCGCCGGTCATGATTTGCCCCCCCCCTCTTGGACACCCCCCTCTTGGCCGCTCCCAAAAGGTGCCCCCTGCTTCTTCGCGCACTTCTGGAGCCCCTGGGGGCCTTCTGGGCCTCGTGGGGGGGTGCTCGGCAGGCCGCGGGGACCTCCTTGGGCGAGATCCCGGGGGCACCTTGGGCCAGGGGGCACGTCTGGCAGCACCCGAATTCGCCGAATGCCCCCCCCCCCCCGACACCACGGTGTCGCTCAGGGCCCCGGCTCCTCGAGGTACCGCGGGAGCCCGAGGCGAGGTGCGCGGGGTGCGACGGCCAGTGCCCGGCCAGCGCCCTGAAGAGCTGCGCGGGCTGCCCCAAGCAGGTCAGGGGGGTGGGGGGCGGGGCAGAGTGGGGGAGAAGAGGAGCGGAAGGGTTGAGGGAAGAGGGGAACGGGAGCAGGACCGAGAGGCGGTGGAGGTGAGGGAGGGGGAGGGAGGCAGAGGAGCACGGAGGAGGAGGAGGAGGAGGAGGAGGAGGAGGGAGAAGGAGGAGGAAGGAGGAGGAGAAGGAGGAGGAGGAGGAGGAGGAGGAGGAGAGGCGGAGGAGGAGGAGGAGGAGGAGGAGGAGGGGAGGAGGAGGAGGAGGAGAGAGGAGGAGGAGGAGGACAGGAGGGAGGAGGAGGAGGAGGAGGAGGAGGATAGGAGGGGCAGGAGGAGGAGGATCAGAGAGGGGGGAGGATGAGGAGGGGAGGACGTGGAGGACCAGAATAAACCCAGGATGCGTCATCGATGGTACAATATATAGTTAAGTCCCTCGGGCCCTCCTCATAATTCCCGACTGGTTTTCCTGTCCACTGCGGGGTGCTCCCCATGAGCGGCGAGCCTTCGATGGGCCTGCCACTGAGGCTACAACCCTTTTTGTAAAGCACCCACCCTCCATAGCCAGAAGAAACCAAAGAAGCAAGGCGATGAAGTTCAAGGATGTGTCCCGCGATAGCCCCGCTTTGAAAAAATGGTTTGCCCTCCCTCCTCCTCCTCCTCCTTCTTGTCTCCGCCCTCGTTATCGACCTCTTCCTCCACCACCTCCTCCTCCTCATTCTTCTCCTCTTCCTGGATGCCTTACTGGTGCGTGGGCCATTACACGGGGAGCGCGGTTGCGGATGTGGACGGTTGCCTTTCTTGCTGTCATCTCCCCGGGACCGACTCCGATGACGACCTCCGCGCAGCCCTCGATCCCGCCCCAGGCCATTCGTCTACGCGTCGCCCAATACAATCCCCAAGCGCTACCTCTGCATCGTGGGCTTCGGGAGGTTTTGCCATGACATAAGCCTCACGGGGACTGGGCAGGCAATGAAAGGGGCTTTTTGATGGATCTTCGTATTTTTCGAGGGTGGGCAAACATGTAGCACGGCAGTGGCCCGCGTCGGCCACCAGAAAGATTCGGAAGCAGGACAGGAGCAAGAACACAGACGGCACCAACACGACCACAGGGTGAATACCGGCAGTCGATACCGAACATGTTCAGAAAACAGCGTTCTATCCAAGCATGGTGTCCACCTGACAATCTCCAGGGCCGTGGTGGAACAGCCCGGTATCGTTGGCATGGCCGCGGCCACTATTGTTAGCTCTTACCACCGCTTACGGGTTGTTGGTGCCGAAATCGGACACAAATTAAAAACGCTGTCCGGCTCTCGTCGATTGTATGGGCAAGGTTACTGCACGCAGCTCCCTGCACGGTGCACTCCGGTTCTTTCGATGGGCGGGAACTGCCATTGTGGGTTTGGCAGCGCAGGGGGGCGGGGCAATGGGTGCACATGCACACCACCAGCTTGAATGACGCTACCAGCCCCCAAGGAGGACCCCCGCACACATCACTGGTGCATGATGCTGAGCATTCACCATATGTGTCTGGCTAAAACGTATTACCGAGAAGGATATTATGCCACATGTTCTTGAGGATCGATGACGTCCCGTATCGATCACGTCGCAGTGTCGAAAGCAATGTTGGCCCAAGTTTTGGCGCTGCGTGTGTGGCCACGTACTGGACGGCGCCTTCAGCCTTCGAATATTAGAGGCAATGCAGATCACGCTCCCTTCGTTATGGATTTCGTTTCACGGTTGTGGCATGAACCACAGGCCGAAGTGAACCGAGCCTGGAACTGCGACGAGTATTTGCAAACATGGATAAAAGGAGGCTCCTTGCACGATGGTTTGGCTACCGATTTCGACGCTTGGGTGGTTCATCCAGATAACACTACTCCACTTCGAGAACTCCAACGGACAGGTGGGGTGGATGGTTTCTGGCATGTTCTACACAATGTTATTCTTGAGCAGGCAGAGCAACATGTTCAAAAGCGTCCCGGGCAGACTCGGAGAGGGGGAGACTCCAGCACTACAAGAGTGAGAGAGAAGCGCAAAGAAGTACGAGCACGTCTTCAAGGTGCTGATCACGCGACCCAGGACCTGACGGATAAGCGCGCGTTGTTGCAGAAGTGTACCGGGCGATTTCGACGGCGAGATTCCCGACGCGCGCGCGACACATGGTCTCTTGAATTGGAACAGGCGCTGGGCAATAATGACTGGAACCAAGTATGGGCTCTCTTGAGACTGATAGCTGCCGCGAAACTTGGACAGAAGAAGATGCAGTTTCAACTGGCGGCGGCCACTCGCCCACACAGTCACGGCGACCCACCTACCGAGGACGAGCGGCACAAGTATGTTCGGGCGCAGGAAGATCATCGCGGTGTACTTCGTAGGTTCCGCAATGCCAGAGCACGACGAGCAGTTCCGCCTTTGCGAGTTTGTTGCTAAGCCGGGTTGCTATCAAAAGCGAAAACGAGGCACCGTGGGCAGCGAGGACCTTTTTTTTGCAACGGAGTGTTCAACCGCTTCTCTACCTTTTTCGATCGGCCGACCACGTGCCACAGATCTGGGCAGTCAGCTCACGACGTCGAGTGCAGAAAGGTAACGACGAGGAGTCTTACAAAGAACGAGTTGCGCACTCATCAGACCCCATTGGCACGGCGTCTGCGGGGCAACTCTGGGCACGACGGACGGCGCGCGATCAGGCTATCCAATGGGTCAAGATCGACGGCTACGAGAACAGGCTATCTTGCGGGCGAAGATCGCCAGGTGGCACCTGGCACTGCATTACCTTGCCCGGGCAGCCACCTTATACGATCAAGCCAACGCTTTTGCTTCCGTGGGCCATGCAGAACTAAGCGACGTAGCACGCGCTGCACTACCACGAGGTGGCGCGGAGCGACTACTGCAGAGGCGCACGCGTGCATGTCGCTTCCTCCGGACGGACTTGGGCGACTGGGCACTGATGTTTCGTGGCTGCGGAGACATGCGTGGTGACGTTGCTACTTCCGACAAGTTCGCTAACGCGCTGGACCCGCGTGCGCGCAGATGGATGGCCGCGACGGAGACGGGGGGGGGCCGTAATTGTTTTCACGCGCTGGAACCGATCACCCAGACGATGGTCAATTTCGGCCACGGTGCGCACGCAGATAATATGTTTCGCATAGGTCTGAGCGAGGACGCGAAGATTGCGAGCTCCCGCATAGAAGAGTAGGATTAAGCACTCGCTGCGCATGTCAGCGAGCCGACAGGGCCCAAGCAAACCATTGGCCAAAAAGAGTCCTCCTCCGGGCATGCGGTCGGGGGCCCCATCAGAAAATGCGGCAGTTCTACAGACGGGCGGACCTCACCTTCGAAGGGGGGGCCCAGCATCTGTCTGAAGCATCTTGGGGCTGGGCACCACTTCGACGGACGCGCTGCCTGGGGTTTCACAAAACGACAGGGCGCGGCATGTCTGGGGTGGAACGCCATGGGCAAGTTCTGGACTAGCCGCGCCCCCAGAATAGTCAAGAAGACAGCGTTCCAGAGGGTGGTTGCCAATGCGCATCTATCGGGGGGGGGGGGGGAGCTGGGGCCCCATCGGATCGCGCCGCGGAAAAAAAAAGAGAGAGAGAGAGAGAGAGAGAGAGAGAGAGAGAGAGAGAGAGAGAGAGAGAGAGAGAGAATCAACAAAAAAACTGATGTATCGCGCAAAAAAAACTAGATCACTACTTGCGGGGAAAAAGGGGCTACCAAACAGAATGACGAGCGAGCGAATGCAACCTACTGCCGTACCTTATCCAATTTCGAAGTTCGACGCCGGCCACGGATGAACACCGCCAACGGCATCTTGAGATCGGAGGCTTCGTTGGTTACGTCACATGTTTCGATTACTTCGGGATCGCACTGTTCCGTCGGGAGCTGCGACGGGCGAGGCGTCTGGGAAGGGCCAACTAATTCGCCGAGGCAAACCTTGACATAGACGAATTCCCTTGCCTCGACAGTTCGGAGTTGATTTTAATGAGCCTGGTCGTCACCATCGACCAGCACAGGGCGCCTTTGCCGCATTTGTGAGGAGCCCGAGAAGCGTGGCCCCCCGCATGCCATCGGGAATAGCGGAGATCCCCCTGAGAGCTCCATGCCCGCTATCGCTAATTCGAGAGCGCCGCTTGATGTGCCCAGTCGCATGATATTGCGAAACAGCTACGAGTCCATGAATCTCGCGCCCATGGTATGTGTAATGGTGATCGACGTGCCCCAATCACTAATCAATGCCCTCGGCGTTCCTGGATCTTCGCCAACGCCGCGAATACTCGGTTACATTGCGTGGCTATGGGAATGAAGAACCCACTCGCAGGCGCTAACCGTCCGGGCCCTCCGCCCGGACATCTTTCGGCTCTGACGTCACCCGCAGAACTCGCGCGCCCTTTTTGCGATGCCGGTTTCATGACACTCGCGCACGCACACTTTGAGATCTGCATTCACTTTCTTGGACAGGGAGATGGAGGCACTGCAGGCAGCGATGAAGATCGAGGCGAACACGGCGAACAAGTGTCGAGCAGGCGGCGAGGCGGGAGGAGACGAACAGGGCAGGGAATTTGCAGTGGCGACGACCAAAACGGTAGTCGGCCTAGATGTGAACACGCGCAGGCTTCAGGGGTGCTTGGAGACGACAGCGCTGGCGAAATAATATTACCCTACTTGAACGGCCCCCAGGACACGGGCAAGGGGTACGATGCCCAACGCAAGCACCGCAAGGATAATAATGACTACGAAACGATGAGCGCGATGACGCCATCACATGAACGTTACTGAATATCTTTTACTGCGCAGACTGCGAAGGACCAGAGTGTGCCGAAGGAGAAGAAGCCGAATCTGTTGGCCTACAGTGCGTACTGCTTTTCAGTCTCGGGCCAAGTACTCACGTGCATGCAGGAGAAGTGTCATCGTCAGAAGCAATGGGCAGAGGACCGTTGGCGTATCAAACTGGTGGTGGTGCCAGAGTTGAGGATGATTCAACTGGAGGTTCTGGCAGCTATTACGATCAAGCCGAACGTGGAAGTATAATCGGGTGCCCCGTACAGGAATCCGAACGCGCGGTCCGTGGAGAGCACGCTCGAGAAAATATGAGAGCGGCGCCAGACCAGGAGTCTTGAGGTCGCCTGCGCCGTTTGCTGCCGCTGTCTGTTTGTGTTCGTCTTCTTCCTCTCCCCCCTGTTTCTCCTCCTCCTCCTCGAGCACTCAGAATGAGATAGATGATGGGCCCGAGGTGTTTGATTGTCTGGAGAGCTCTACGGGTTCGGTTCAAAACGTTGGCTGGAATACGGGGTCGAGCACGATTCCGATTAAAATGAGAGCGCCGCGTTGTCAAGAGGTGGCGGGGCTGCGCGCCCCGTGGCCATCCAGCGACAGCATTGGATGCCAGCGTTCCGCCGTGCTCTCTTGACGTCATGACAAATAGGTTTGCACGCTGGGAGCCAGCGGATGTCAGAAGGTAAGACTTATGAGGCCGTGAGGATCCCGCGACCATGGGGCCCACCCAGGTCAAGCCTTACTGAGCTCGGTTCACGATTCGGCACGCAGGGGACGCAATGGTGAAGACTAGGATACAATCCTCCTCCTCCTCTTCCTTTTCCTCCTCCTCCTCCTCTTTTTTTTCCTCCTCCTCCTTCTCCTTTACCTTCTCCTCCTCCTACTCTGTTTCCTCCTCTTCCTTCCTCCTCCTCATCATCATCATCCTCCTCAGCCTCCTCATCATTTTCCTTTGCTCCTTATCCCATCGCATCATCATCAGCTGATGACTCAGACTCCTGGGCTTGCTGCCGTTCCTGCTCCTCCCTCCTCCCTGCCTGCGCATCCTTGCCCCGCCCCCCCCCCCTCCCCCCTTGCTGGATCCGCTCACCACCACCCCTACAGCCGAAGCGCTGAGGGCCCGAGCGGCTTCGGATTTCGGGACGCCAGGCGGGGGAACCCTTTTACGTGGCACGCCTCGGCAGGGGCCACAAGAGGTTCCTCGTTCCTCGTTTGGCGTTCCTCGGGGAAGCGGAGGCTGTGCTGTTTCCCTCCCCCTTCGGCAAAATGCCCTACACCTCCCACGCCGCGATTTCGATCACAGCGTAGGCCCCCGGAAGTTTTTGGACCTTCTGCCATGGGTGAGGCCCGGTCCCGGGCTGTCACGTGACGGTCCCAGGGTCGACTACACGCAAGAGTGACCCTTCGCCGGAGTGACCTCTGGTGCGCGCCCATAGGGGGCCTCCCGATCGCAGAGCGCGACGCGATATCAGCGGCCTCCGCGCTTGGGTTTGGCTCCCCCGCGCCCCCCGAATGCCGCGCACCAAAGGTCACTCTTACCCAGGGTCACTCTTGCGTATACCCGACCGGGGCTTGGCCAGGGCCCCCAGAGGCCGAAAATGACAAACCGAATTCCGTCGCGATGTTTGTTTGCAGCGCGAAGAGGTCTGGCTGTCGGGTCATACCTCGCATCTCCGGCGGCCGCTCGGGACGAACCAGGCAGCCCTGGAGCACTTTCGGCGAGGCGCAGGAGCTGGAAAACTTGCAGGAACAGGTGAAAACCTCTGACCACCCGTCGTGTTCTTTATTCACTACGCGAGGAGGTCAGGGATGGCCCTGGCAGGGGACGGCGTATAGCTGGACGCGGCGCCACTCGCCTCTCCTCGAGGTCTGCGGCCGCTGCGAGCTCTGCTGGGACTGCACCCCTGAGTCCCTAGGCGAGCCGCTGGGCATGCGCGGCATCCTGCTGCAGATGTCGTTTGCGGAGTGGGAGGTAGACGCGGCCATGCAGAGGTCATCTTTTCAGCATCTCTTGCCTCCTCCTCCTCCTCCCATGTACGCAGCTCCCCCTTTCTCCGATTGCACATAACCCGATGGGGCCTTTTTTTGGAGATCCAGGTCCGCTATGACTCCGCAACTCTGCAACTCTTGCTTGGCCCGCAACTCTTTCACTCTGGCTAGGCCGCGTCATCGCCGTCGTCATCATCGCCGTGGCCTCCGGCGCCGCCAGTGGCGCTCCGTGCGCCAGGGAGGGGGTATCCAGCTCTGGTCCAATAATTCTGCGCAGACCTCCGCAAGTTGTGGTTCACGCCATGCCTTCTTTTTTTCTTCTAATTATTATCATTATTATTAGTATTAGTATTATTATTATTAATAATAATATTATCATTCTAACCGAGGTCATGGTGCAGCACCCTCGGCGGGACAGCACCGTCGTGCCGTCAGTCGACCGTGGGACTAGCCAAAGACACATCGGTCCATCCTGGAGGATCGGGGAGGAGGACCGAAGATCGAGGAGGGGGATCGGGGATGGTGAGGAGGAGGAGGAGGATCGAGGATCGAGGAGGGGCCTCGACTTCGCCTGGAGGAGGATCGAGGATCGAGGAAGAAGATAGAGGATGGAGGAGGAGGAGGAAGGAGGAGGAGGAGAAGGATGAGGAGGAGGAGGACCCGCGTCCCCGCCTGGAGGAGGACCGAGGATCGGAGCCTTTGGCCACCCTTGGCCCTGCGGGCGACCTCCGAGGACCTGGAGACTCCGCGCACACCATGGTTTGCGCTGCCGTCCCCCTCGTTTGGCGGATGCCAGGCAGAGGGTGGACGGTTTGGTCAGTCGGTCGGCACCTCTGCCGTCTACAGTCAGCCCGCAGAGTAAGGATGGGCAACTTTCCCAAGGGTACCCTTGCATCCTTGCCTCCTCGGCCCATCTTTGGCCATTTTCGTTGGCCGCGCCCCGCTCGGAAAGCTTCGAAATGGGCGTCTAAAGCCTTTGCATCCTTATCGCGCATCCTTATGATACGGGCCGACTGTATCGGAGTTCACTGCGCGGTCCGTTCGGCACTGGAGGTTTGCTCCGTGTGGCGCAAGTTGTTCCAGAAACCATTGAGTGGAGAGGCCCGAGCAAACAGCAGCCATCCGCTCCTCTGTCTCCCAGTGCGGCGCAGTCATGTTGTGGAGGTATGTTGTCCTCGAGGTTGGAATCATCGTGTTCGCTGCTGCGGTGAGAAAACAAACTGCCACGGGGCCACGGGGTTTAGTGGCCATAGAGCCTCCCTTGGTTCGCGAGGTGTTGCGCGTGCCTTCGCTCGCCTTCGTGATCCACTGGATCACTGTGATCCCCATGTTTAGTCACCTCGCTCACCAATCTGACAAGTACGACGGTGTGCTTTGTGCAATGCGCGGCCCCAGAGGGCCCGACTCCTCACCTGGGGGTAGTTTCGTTTCGTGCCGGATCCGTTTCTGAGGGCCCAAGGCCCGAAAGCGGGACCCACAGGCCGAAATCTCGGGACGATGCTGGGATTGGAAGATCCACATCGTCCGAGCTTCGGGGGAAGGAGTAGCCACACCACCACCACAAGGTTGGTCACCTCCAGTGAGGAGTCCACGATGCCTCCTCGAGCTGGGGGTGTCTCGAGTGGGAGAGGGTGTACACCACCGGGGAGACCCCCCGGGCTCCGCTCGCTGGTGGTCCTTGGTGATGTTGGTGTCGCTTTGCCATGCTCGTCGTCGTCGTCGTCGTCGTCGTCGTCGTCGTCGTCGTCGTCGTCGTTGTCGCCGTCGTCGTCCGAGATCTGGGCATCACAGACAACCGTCGTGGCTACCATACGCAACCGTGCCGGGCCGTGCTGGCTCAGGCCTGCAAGGAGCGGCCTTCCACGCCGCGGCTCCCCCGCGCTCGGGGATGGAGGCGGGCCGCCCGCACGTGCCCGTGCACCAGCTCGAGCCGAGCGAGGCATCCGCCGCCAGAGAATCCCTGGTGACTGTTTTTGTTCATGATTTGTTTTCGCATCTCGTAGCGCGCAATTGCATTGAAGTTGCCGGCTCACACGCGCGCCTCGCTGACTACCTCCGCCCAGAGGTCGGTGCAGCGCGCGAGTGGGAGCTGGCTGTCAAAAACCGGAGAGGATACGGAAGGCGTCTGTATGTTCTCCATGTGTTTATCCTGCTCACGCACCGTCTGGTGCAAGGCTCTACCCGACCTGACCTGACCTGATCGGCGCGGGCCCTCGCTCCCCCCCCCCCATGGAGTAGATCTTGGCTATGTTTGTCGCCTGTTTCAAGCAGGTGGAGTCTCTACCCCATAGGACGCACGGCTGCAGACAGCCGCACTAAGCAGAGGTCCGGAGCCAGACACCGGACACCCCCACTTCCCCCCCCCCTTCCGCCCAATGTCGAAACGCCGAACAGGAAAACGCTCACCTGATGGCATGAGCTGACAACTACAGTCGGGCCGAGGCGTAAACTCGAGGTCGGTTCGGGGAGGGTGCCCCAATGTGTTCTTCGTGGTTGTTGGATGTTCTCGTGCATCTTGGAGAAGAGTACCTCTGGATTCTCTTCATTTTGGCCAGCGGAGGGTCGCACGTTCTTGCAGGATGTTTTTGTTGGCCTAGGTACGACTGTAGCCCCTTGGACTATGCGATTCTCAGATTTCTCGGGGTGGATTTCTGGGAGGGGCCTGAGGGTGTATGCTGTCCGATGGGGTCCCCCGCTCGACCGGGAGCCCCCCCCCATTGTTTCCGACACATCGCACCCTTACCTACAGCATCCTCATCGCCTCAATCGTCCCCGTTCCTCCTCCCTGTAGGTTTGAGTGTGCGTTGCCCAGCTATCTCATCCGAATGTAGGACGGCGACTGGCTTTCTTCGGGGACCGCCTCTGAAACTTGGAACGATGGAGAGAAGTTGAGTTGCGCCCCTGCGCACGGAAGACACGCATACATCGAGAAGCGTATACATTGACAGCGGTAGTGGGCCTGTCGCGGGGGGTCCCTCGTCGCCACAGCTGGACGCAGCTCAGAAGACAGGTGCGCCTGGACCGTGGGAGGGGGAGGAGGAGGAGGAGGAGGAGGAGGAGGAGGAGGAGGAGGAGTACGAGCAGGAGGAGGAGAAGAAGAAGAAGGATGAGGAGGCGGAGGAGGAGGAGGGAGGAGGGAGGAGGAGGAGGGGGAGGAGGAGGAGGAGAAGGAGGAGGAGGAGGAGGAGGGGGGAGGGGGAGGGGGAGGAGGAGCAGGAGTCGAGGGGCCGATTCTGAGCTGCCGCTGTCTCCCCTCGCCCCGCCTCGAATCCTCTCTCGGATGACGGCTGCAGCTCGCGCGAGGACCGAGAGCAGCCCTCGATCCGCAGGGGCGCCCTCGTCTTTCTGCTCGTGTTCGGGGCTCTCCTCTCTTGGACGTGTTTTGTTGCTGCAGAATCAGGGGTCGGGGACGCAAGCACGGTACAGACCTAACTGTTCGGAGGTCCGCGCAGATTTCTCCGACCGGCGCTGGGCCCCCTTCCCCTGGAGCGCGGAGCGCGCCAGGGGTGTCGGCCGGAGGCGCCGTGTGGGGCGCCGAGCGCCGATCCACGAAGTCTGCGTGGACCTCCGGAAGTTTGTGTGTGGTCGCGTGCACAATCAGCCCGCACACGAAGGATGAGCAACTTTCCAAGGCTAGCCCTCGCATCCTTGCCCCGTCGGCCCATCTTTGGCCGCTGTCGCTGGACGCGCCCCGCTCGCAGAGTGTCGACATCCTTACTGCGCGTTCTTATGACACGGGTTCGCTGTACGTTTATGTCATCTGTTGTTGGGGCCTTGGGCCCTGATCGAAGCGGCGCGTGTCCTCGACGACTGCTATTGTGGTCATGGTTCGGCTGCGAGGAATGTCTGGGGGGGACAGTCACGCAGCAGCGCCCTGGGTTATGATTAACAGATTCGCCCGCTCGTGGACGCCGTCGTGGTCGCTGAGATTGTTCGATCGTCATCTCCGCAGTGTTGCCCAGCGGCAGCTGCCCATTATTCCAAGCACCCCCCCCCGTGTTTTCTCCAATCGCCCCTGGAGCGTGGCCGCAAGTGGCCCCACGGAACGATCGCCGCGATATTTTGGCCGCAGCGAGGGGTGGCGGGGGGATGCCTCCTGGCGGCGCACAGGTTCGAGTAGGGGATCGACCAGAGAATCGGCCTACCACAGAACTGAATCCCTCTGCCGAATCTAAGATGCATGCGCAGGAGGCGGCGCACAGGTTCGAGTAGGAGATCGACCAGAGAGTTGGCCTACCACAGAGCTGGACCCCTCTGCCGAGTCCAAGATGCCTGCGCGGGTTGCCCCGCAGATCTGCGGAACAGGCCACGCAGGTTCCGCGCAGGCTCGTCGACACCGTGGGGGCAAGAGCCAGAGCTCTGCAGTCGATCCTCTGCTGGAGGTACTCTTCCTCCCCCCGGACCCGCCGACCCCGTCGCGGTCGGCCTCGGAGCGCGGGCGGCGGCCCGCGGGCGACGAGCCGAGCCCCGCGGAGCGGCGCGGAGAGGGCGCGGAGTTGCGGCGGGCGGAGGGCCCGCAGGCCGACCCGTCGAGCGCGGGCGCGGGGTCCATGGAGGCGGGCCGAGCGAAAGGGGCCGAGACCTTCGGGGGTCGAGACCTTTCGGGGGGCGACGCTGTGAGCAATCAGGACGTCATAGCTCTGGATCGGCGCCAGATCAGGTCTTCCCCTGGTAAGGCTTCGGGTTGCGCACAGGGCAGCCTCCCCCTCCCCCCAAGGTAGCCCCGGCTGGCCTCAACAGTCGGGCCGAACGAAAGGGGGTGATAGGGAAAGGGGGGGCTACGAAATCTGCTGCGTGCAGCCGGTTTCGGCCCCGCCGCCGGGCCCACTCCTCGATACATGGGCGCCTCCCGGCGCCGGGAGGCGCTGGGAGAATCAGCTACGTGAGCTGATTCTCAAACCCTCCCTTTTGCTATCCCCCCCTTTCGCCCGACCCGAATGGAGGCGGTCAGGGGGTGCGTCGGGCGTGTCCCTCTGCAGGAAGGGTCTCCAAGAATAGGCAAAACATAATCCGGGGGCGACGTTTCGACTATGTTTGAACATATTTGGCTATCTTTTGGCTAATGTATCATCACTCTTCTTCCAAAACCCGCATGTGGAGGGACATGCCCGACCGAAGGTCAAGGGCACTTGGCATCGCTCGCACGTGTGCATTTTTGAGCGAGGACCATCGAGGGGCAGCTCGGACCATCCTGCGAACAAAAGACTCGCACAGAATCGAAACATGTACGGGGAAAGGACGTCCGAGCGACGGCGACGGCCAATGTCCTGTCCCTCCTCGAGGTGTTCTGGCGTTGTCGTCGCTTCTGTCGGCGGCTTTTTTGGCCTCGGGGCGCCCCTCCAGCGGCCGCGGCCCGTGGAGCGCGTTTTCCCGGATCGCCCTTAGCGGCCGCCAGAGGCACAGCGCCCGCGCCACGAGAAAAACTATGTGACATGGTGCCCGGCTTGGGCGAAGGGGCCCAAGTAAAGAGTAATGTCAAGTGCGCGCCACCAAGTAAGAATTACTGGTGTGTGAGGTTGAGACCCCCTCCCCGGGACCGGTTCCTCCTCCCGGATCGTTTCTTGACGGCCCCAGGGCCCAGCGAGGGCCCCTGGAGGTCGAAAACGGCTCCAAAACAACCGCCGAAATTTTGTCCGCAGCGAGGGGAGGGGGGGGTGCCTCCTGGCGGCGCAAAGGCTCGAGTAGGAGATCAACTGCAGAATTGATGTACCACAAACTTGGTTTTTCTGCCGAGTGTAAGATACGTGCGCAGGCTGCTCCATGGATGTACGGAACATGCTACGCATGTTTCGTAGACTCGACGAACAGATTGGGGTACTTGAACAAAGGATGTAGTCGATCTTCTATTCGAAAGTCCTGCTCGCAAAGTGCCTACTCGCACAGTCCGACAAAACCACATGCTTGCCTCAATGCAAGGACCGTGAAGCCCCCGTGGCGGGTCCGGGCCATTCCCGAGTAACTAATTTTCGAGTAGTGGAGCGCGCCTGTCTACTGGGATGGGCGCGGGGGGTGCTAAAGGGATTGGGGGGCGATCAGTGGACGCCGAAGGGGTTATACCTGGCCAAACCTAATTTATAAGTGGGCTACGCATGTCCCAAGTGGCTTAGGAGGGTTAGACAACTCCGCTGAGTGGGCGGCGCCCACTTACCCTGGATCGCTATCCCCCCCCAAGCCCTTTGGGGCATTCGCAACCCACGAGTGAGCCAGGTTCGGCCAGATAGGGCCCGCCTTGGCATCCACTGATGACCCTCCTACAGTCGGCCCCGATTAGTAGGTCGACCCTGCCAAATCAAGGGTACCCTTGTGTCCTGTGCCTCGCGACACGTGCCTTCTCACACTCCTATTGTGCCCTCTTGCGTGTCCTGTCCAATCAAGGCCGATTGTATTCCCTGAGCAACCCCCGCGCCCCTCTCAGCAGCGGAACGCGCTTGTCCCAAGGTGGTTTTCCTCCCCGCGGACCCGCCGACCCCGTCGCCCTCGGCCTCGGCGGGCCGGCGGCAGCGCGCCAGCGACGGCCACAGCAGCCCGAGCCCCGCACGGCGCGACGGCGCGGAGCCGCACGGCGCGCGCGCCGGGGGCCCGCCTGCGGCCGAGCCGCTGCTGGCGAGCGTGGAGCGCCGGCTGGCCGAGCAGCTGGACCGGATAGAGGGCAAGGTCCTCTGCACGAGCGAAGTGGGCACGGAAAGAGTGGGCACAATGCCCAACAGCGGATTTTTCGGGGCTGGACAGAACCCCCAACAGTGACACGTCGATTGGGCGCCGCGGCCGTGATTTTCCAGGCTCGCGCCCGCCAGGTTTGGGCCTCAGGTCGTTTTCACTAAACCACGTTTTGCTAAAGGCGGGTCTGTCCATCCCCGAATTTTGTTCATTCTGAACAGAGCTCGCTGTCCGCGCCTCCTGCGGCCTATGTCCATCTAAGACAGAAGGCCGCCTGCCCAACAGCGGCCGCTGTTGGTTTGGGACGCCATTCATTGGTGGGCCGGCCGGCTGGACCGGCTGGAGGGCAAGGTCCTTCAAGCAGTGGCGAAGCGTCCTGGCTCGCCGATCGCCCTACCAAACAATGTTCTAAGAACCTTTCTCTGGCTCCCACGAAGCAGTATTGGAACATTTCTGGCGGAGTCTGTCTTGTTTGATCACATCGGGTTTATGCTCTAAGAACATTGTTTTTGTTGTTAGAACATTTGTGGGTTCTAAGCGCATTTCGTGGTAGGACTACAGGAATGCCGGGACGGTCGGTCCCTGCTCGAGTCCTACTGTCCCCGAGCGCGTACCACTACACGCAGAGTGCCCGCACGTCCGGGATATTTTCATGTCTGCACTGATGCAATGCATCGTAGGTCCCGCGCGGCGGATCCAGGCCGTTTGCGAGCAGGTAATTCTACGAGTCGTGGAACACGCTCGTCTACAATGGATGTCGCCATGGGAGAAGAGGGTCCTGAGGGAAACGGGTCCTGGGTTTTTTTGTCGTGTTCAGGCTCTCGGGGCCCTCCACGGGCCCCTGGACGGTCAGAAAACGACTCAGAAGGACCAGAGTCTCGGGGGAAGGCTCCAGAGTCCGGGACCCGTTTCCCTGAGGACCCGTTTCCCCATGCTAATGGATGGGGGGTCGTGGAATATAGCCAGAGCCAAGGCCATTTGCGACATGTCGCCGCGCCGTTTGTTCCGACTCGCGGCCTTGCGTCTCGTTTCGGGAGCCTCGGCCACCAGGGCAAACGCCGCCTCGGGCGCGGCGGGTTTGCCGTGGGGTTTGCCGCGGTGCTGGCGTCGTCTACCTGGGGCGCAGGACGCAGTGTTTGCCGTGGGTTTGCCGTGGTGCCCGCGTCGTCGATGTGGGCGTGTCGAGGACGAGCGGCGCCGCGACATATGGAGCGCCTGCCGGCCAAAGCAGCTGGGTCCTGCTCGATGGATGGTGGGAGGGGGTCGTGGAATGGCTAGAGCCAGAGCCAAAGCCATCTGCGATATGGACTGTCTTTGTCGGTTCTCGGCGTTTTCCTGGCCTCGGGATGTTTTCCAGCCTCGGGCTGGCCAAGCGGCTGGGGGGCAAGGTCCAGGCTGGGAGTCGGGGAGCTGTTGTAGTCGGTGGCTTCGGGGAACAAGCAATTGCACACACATAACACAGCTCGGAGATCCGCGCGGAATCCTCGGGTCGGCGCTGGGGCTCTGGCGCGCCAGGGAGGGGGGTCCAGCGCCGATCCGAGGAATCCGCGCGGACCTCGTGTTTTCCCGAGGGAGACAGGCGGCTCTCCAAGGTTCGAGGCGTTCGGGCGTCTTCGTCGGTCCTCAGCGGCTTCTCGGCCTCGGGATGTTGTCCAGCCTCGGGCCGGCCGAGCAGTTGGCCCGCCTGGAGGGGAGGGTCCGCGATGAGGCAAGCCCAGATCTTTGACGATACAGCGGGGGCGCGCATCAAGAAACCATCTGCTTTTCGTCAGGGTACCCTGGGTTTCTTCGCTCCTCGCGCTTCGCGGTGACTTTCCGCAAGCCGTTGAAGCATCTGCTGCGTTCAGGGTGCTCCAGGTTTCCCCTCAGGTGCACCTCGCGCACGGGTTCTCAGGGTTGGGCTTCTTGCGAGGGTTTCTTGCGGCCGCGCCCGCACTGGATGGTGTGTTCAGTCGGGGCGTGCTTCATGGTTTTCGGCTTCGGTGGCCCGCCAGTCATTGGGCCCCGGGACCGCCTGGAGGGCAAGGTCCGCCAGGGAGCACAAGTGTGTTCGAGGTTCGATGTGTTAGGGCGTCTTCGTCGGTTCTCGTCGATGTTCTAGCCTCGGCTCTCGGCGGCTCGTGGGGCCGCCTGGAGGGCAAGGTCCGCCGGGACTCGGGGGACCATCGACGACACGTAAGAGTGACCCTTCGGCCGAGTGACCTTTGGTGCGGGCCCACTGGGACGCCCCGATCGCTGAATGAGGTGCGATGGCAGCGGCCTGCGCGCTCGGACTCGTCCCCCATCGCGCCCCCCCAAAGCCGCGCACCAAAGGCCACTCTTGCCTGAGGTCGCTCTTGCGTGCAGCCGGGAGTTATGCCACTCTCTGTCATGGTATGATGAATCATGTTATGGAGGTGCCCGTGTCTTGATGCCGTGCTGCGGTGTGATATGTTGTGGCATGGTAGTATGTTATGTGTGTGTGCTTGCACGGGAAGGTGAAGGGAAGTGCGTGCGGTTGCTGTCTCCGGTTGCCACAGTTATGTTCAAACCTCTTTGTCTCTCTCAGAGGCGTTCGTGGCTTTGGTCCAATCCTCGGACCGGTCCCCGATCGCTGTCTTCGCGCTGGGGCTTGCCTGGGCCGGGTGGCAGGCGGTCGAACTCGGCCTGGCCACCGCCGCCTTTTCCGTCGGTGGACTGGTGCCCTGCAGGCCCGCCCGAGTGGCTGGGGGCGGTCTGCCCGCCGACGCTGGTGTGCCCAGCCTGCCCGCCGTGCCCACCCTGCGCGTGCGCGGCCCCAGCGGCGGCGGAGCCCGCGTCGGCTGGCGTGCTCGTCGGCGTTGTGGGCCCCTCGGCGCTCACCAACCTCATCGGTTTCGCGGTGAACAAGTGCGGCGGCGCTGCGGAGAGGCATGTCGCTGCTCCCATTCGGCGAGGAGGAGGAGTGGTACAGTGAGCTTTTGCCGGGCCAGTACGTGGCCATGGAGTACGACGGAGACGACGTGGACCATGAGAGGGTCTTCCTCTACCCTCTTGGAGGGGGGATCTGGTGGATCCGCAACCCTGACGGGGACGAGTACTTCCAGGACGTGGCGTGCCAGGACCCGAGCGACGGCCCGACGCGCTGCTACCCGCTGGTAGCTGATGGTTCTGCCCCGCCGCGTCGACGGGGGAGGAGACGTCGGCCGCTGCATCGCTTCCTCGAGCGGATTTGTGCGTCGGAGCTGCGCGAGGGGATCCTGCGAGATCTTCGGGCGTGCGAAGCGGAGCGTAGAGCTGGCCAGGAGCCGCTCCTGCCAGAGCAGGTGCAGGAGCCCGGAGGCGGTTTGCTGCCTCTGGGCCGTTTCTTCGAAGGTCGTCTCCCACGGACCTCTGCTCGTCGAGTTCGAGGCAAGGCGCCCCTGGCCGTGGTGACAGCCGACGCCGAGGGGGCACGCGTGGGCGGGACCGACACCCCGCCGCGTGTGGAGCCGCCGCTGCCGCTCCTGGCGGGCCACGTGTGGGTCTTGGCGGAGCCTGCGTCGGCATCGGCCATCGGGAGCGCGGCGGACATTCGGCGACATCCCTTCGTGGATGTTGGCCTCGTGTTTCTGGAGGGACAGTACGAGCGGGTGGCGAGGATGCCGCTCGAGGACGTCCCAGTCTACGCTGACATCCGGTCCACAGCGCTGCGAGAGATGCTGGGGGTAGGTCCCACGCTGGAGCCAGAGGGCGTTCACCTCCGCGAGCGGTTTGGCCGCGACCCGACTCCCCCCGCAGTCGAGGCAGCCGACTCTGCCAAGCCTCAGGCGCCCGTCGTCAGCGAGGATGTTCGACTGTTGGCGGTGGACTTTGACGGCCAGGGGGGAACGTTTCAAACCTTGGCGCGATGCGGTGCATGAGAGCACCCAGGAGGAGTTCAGCGATCAGCCGATGGACGCCCCGCACAACGCCTCGACGACGTGCAAGAATATGTTGAAGGTTGGAGCGAATCGCCGCCTGTGGCTTAGGGAGCACTTCCGCGAGAAATGACTGGCACCCGCGGGCCGCGTCGCACGCGCGCTTCGCGGCATATGTGGAGCCTTACACATGGCGGGCTGCTATGAACAGGTGACCCTTGATGGCCTGATGGCGCTGGAAGCGCCATGCAAACGGCTGGCTGCCATCGTGGCGGAGCACGCCAGCCCCAAGAGGGCGCAGTGGGATCCCGCCAAGTACTACGCGGGCGCGCAGTCAGCCGGAGATTTGGCGGGCCAGTCTATGCGCGCGCACGTGGCGCGCAAGGTGCGGGAGAATCGAGAGGGGCAAGGGGCGCCGGGGGGGGCCCCCCCACCGGACCACGCGACGATGTCGGAGGCCTGTGGTCTGGAGGGGGGCAGGGCAGCGACGGCGCCGACGGAGGAGGAGGCGGGGGCGGGCGGCGCCGCGGCGGCGGCGGCCGAGGCCGCGGCGCAGGCACCACCGCCCCCATGGCGCCACGACGAGCGTTTCGGCCGGGTAGCCCCCCGTCCCTGGCCGACACGAGGGGGCTGGCGGCCGCCTCAGATTGGCGGCTACGCGGGGGCAGCGAAGCCCGCCCCCGCTTCCGCCGCCGACGCCAGAGACGACGCGCCCCAGGCGTGGACAGGAGCATTTTGCCATGGCGAACGACGCGTCGCGGGCGCTGAACTGGATGGCGGGCAGCAGGAATTTCTTGCAGGCCGAGAACGGCCCCGACGTCCCGACCGACGCGATGCAGGCGGACGCCCGGCGGAGGGCGCGTGAGTTGGCTGCCAGCTGGCGCCCGCGTCTCTTCGACCGCAGCAACGAGGCGGCCTCCAGGAAGTTGCTTCGAGGTCACTCGCCGCATCAGACGGCGGGCTGTCCGACAAGGGTCGCGCCCTTCAAGCTCGACCTGGCGAGCCCCCCCGACTCAACGCGCGGGCGCCCGCTGATCGCCGACGCGGCGCCCGCCGAGGTCATCAAGCATCTGGAGGATTATCGCGGGCGCACGTCGGCGCATCCGATGGGCGAGCACAGCGCCGTCCCGTACTTCGATCTTGTTCTGAGGTTCAATCAGAAGGAGTAGCATCCACTCCTCCGTCGTCTCACGGACATCGGCATCGTCTCGTGGACCGCCACCCCGAAGTGCCAGGTCGGCCTGTTCGCGGTGGAGAAGAACGGCGGGTCCGCCCAGAGGCTCATCGCCGACGCGAATAGGGCCGACGTGCTTCAGGGCCCCACTCGGGGCCTCGCTACTGAGCTCGGAGCGGCTGTCCCGCATCGAGGTGGAGCTCCCCGCCAACGCGCCCCAGGGGTCCGCGCGGGCCGAGGAGCTGCTGAGCAGGTTCTACCTGACGTTTGGCCTCTCCGACGCGTCGAACAGCAACCGCCGGCCGCGGGTGCCCGCGCGGCCGTCGGACCACTTCCGCCCCCCCCCCCCCCAGCTCCGGCGCATGCGATGGGAGCGGCGGGCGCGGAGGTTGGCGGCCGCCATCTGGGCCGCGCGGAGGCGGCGAGCCCGCGCTGGGCCGCGCTGCCCACAGGTTTCACGCGGGGCCCGTGGATCGCCCAGACAATCAACGAGACTACGGCGCACAAGGTCGCGCCCTCGCCGCAGGGCCCCCCGCTGCAGGACCGCGGCCCGCCTTTGGCGGTGAAGCTGGGCGCTCCGACGTCAGCCCCCTGATTGCGCCGCTGCGTGCACGTGGGCGAACTCGACGCGAGCGGGGTCTGCGGGCGCATGGCGGGGGCCATCCTTGAGCAGCTGGAGCGCGGCTTCAACCGCGAAGGCCTGCTGCTGCACAAGTCCGAGCTCTCGCGGGGCAGCATCGTCGCGCTGGGCGCGGAGCTAGATGGCGAGGCGCCGAGGGCGCGCGCGACGCCCAAGCACTCCCGGGCCATCCACGCCGCGCTGGGCGCGCCGCTGCGGCGCAGGCGGGTCTGTGCCTGGTCGCTGCAGGCAGTCATGGGCCACTGCGCGGTCGCTGCCCTGCGCTGCCGCGGCCGTCTCAGCGCGTTCCATTCGGTCCACGCCTTCATCGAGCGCGGCATCTCCCCGCGCGCGCCGGAGGCTACGCCGGGCGAGCGTCGGGCAGAGCTGCGTGTTTACAAGCCTCTTCGCGACGAGCGACTGGCATCGCCGCTGGAGCGATTTGGCGACCCAGTGCATCCTCGCGGGGCACGCCGTGGGCCAGTCCGCCTGGCCCCTGCAGACTGCGAGATAAGTGGGGCGCACCACCCTTGAGCGGCAGCGTTTTCGGCGCAACCCGAGAGAACGCCCTCGCGGCGGCGGGCTTCTTTCGGCAGGCGGACCGCAGCTGGGTGACCGCAGCCAGCCTGGCCGACGACGCCCGGGATGATCTGTCGGCGGGGGCGGGCGAAGAGTGGAAGGCCGACCCCGCCTTCCCCGAAGCGCCCGCCGAGTTTGTGAGGTCGGAACGCCGGCGTCTGGTCAGAGTGCAAAAGTGGAATCGCCCCGAAGGGATTCTGGCGAAGGAGGCCCGAGCTCTGGAGACAGGCTATGTCCGAGCCGTGACTACTGCTCACGTCTGCGATGCTGGGCAGTTGCTCTCATGGCGATAATATATCCTGCGCCCTCGCCATCGGGGGATCTCGGGCTGAAAAGTTGCTGCTTCTCGTCGAGACTCGCGCTTTCCAGGCCCGCTGTCTCGCCCGGAATGTCCTGGGGGCCGCGCGGTGGTTCCCGCCTGAGTTAAATTTCTCTGACAGAGGCATTCGCGTTTCTGAGAGTGGCTCCGCCAGCAAGACCCTGGTAGATGAGATCCCGTCCTTGCTAAGACTCTCTATATTTTGCATTGCAGGTATGTGCGTGGGGAAATTGTGCGGCGCTGGTTTGTTGTGCAGCTCAGTGCAGCTACGGGCCGGTTACACCATATGACGCATCTGCATGCGATGCTATGCCCTGACGTTCCGCGTGGGGCCGGGATGGGCCGCTCCTGAACAACGGTCGCCGCAGCTCTTCGAGTTGCGCGGTGTTCTCGCACGCCTACGGATTGGGGACGCAGCTTGGTTCCACCCCCCGCAACAACTTTGAGAAGACATTTTAGATGCCCACACCTCCTGAGCCGTTGTAAGATGCCTGAAGTTCGGCCTGCTGTCCCTCACGTAGCCGCTTTGGCTCCAGATCCGCCGCGTTTTATCCGTGCTCGCGCGGGGCCCGCGGGCCCGACTGGCCCTGGCGGCGCACCTCGGGGCCGAATCAGAGGCAGGCGAGCCAGCCCCCGAGGAGCGCCCGAGGAGCCAAGAGCCAGCGAGGTCACGTGGCACTGGCCAAGCAGCGGAAGGCAGTTCACCCACCCGGGGAGCAGGCCTTGCGCGATCGGCCATGCTGCGACCGCCGAGATGACAGGCCCCCCGAGAGCGAGGATCAGCTGAAGCACGAGCCGGCGCTGGTCGACGTCGGCGAGAGCAGCAGCACCGACGCCGAGGGGAGGCCCAGGCCAGGCCCCGCTCGCAGGGCGGCGCTGCGGCGCACGGGAGAACAGCGGAGACAGAAGTTCTGGGAGCGGGCAGTGATAGCCGCCGCGCGCGGGGCGAGCAGCTTCCTTGATCGGTGCCAGATCGAGGTGGCGGGCTTCACGGCGTTCGCCAGCCGCCAGCCGCTCGCCCGCGACGCGCAGGTGGACAGCGCCCTGGTCGGCTACTTTTGTTATTCAAGGGCTGGGGCGCCAGCGAGGGCGAGCATATCCTGGCTGGGTTGATGCGTTTGGTGCCAGAGTTCTCCCGTGCTGGCCATCGACGGCTCCCCCGGGCCTTCCGCTGCCTGAAGGGCTGGCGGCGTCGCGCGCCCGGTCGCAGCCGACGCAGCTGGCCGCGGGCGCTCTGGGCTGGGATGGCCTGGCGGCTGGTGAAGCGGTCATTTTTGCAGATGGTTGTGATCCTGCTCATGCCCCTCAGCAGCTACCCGAGGCTAGACGAGCTGGCGGGCCTCGAGCGCGGTGGGATTATTGCGCCGGCTGCGCGGATTTCACGTCACTGGAGTCTTCTTCTGTTCCCTTCATAGCTACCAGAATGGATCAAGACTTGATTGCGCGATGTCAGCGTCGCGACGGACTCCAGCTACCTCCAGTTCTTGGGCCCGATCCCGAGGGCGCTGGCTCAAGGGCCAAAGGGCGAGACCGTCGGGGCGTTCACGTACCCTCGCTACCTGGTGGAGTTCGAGGTGTCTCTCGCCGAGCTGCAGATCCAGGAGACCATACTGCCGCATCAGACGGGGCATTCTGGGCCGTCGATCGACATTGCCAGGAGCGCCCAACGGTGCGGGACGGGGCCCGACCGGGCGAAAGTTGGAAGCGCCTGCCCGCCCAGGTTCGAGGACTGCTCGCGGCGTGCGAGGCAGCTCTCGCGGACATACCCTTAAACGAGCCGCGCGCCGTCACGCCCCCCTGACTGGTCACTTCAAGGGCCGCCACCCCCTCGACCTCTACGCTTGCACGGGAGGAGTTGATAGAGCGGCGGCCCAGCAGGGTTGCAGCGCTCATGCGTGCGACCGAGCCCACGGGCCGGCAGAGGAGCTGACCTGCTCGCGAGCGCAGGGACGCGTGGACTCCGCCATGAGCCGGGGCGAGGTGCTCGGGGCGGTACTGGGGCCGCAGTGCGACGCTTGGGGGCCGCGGCGGGTCGGGGGCCGCACGGGCCGATTCGGATTGTCAAGGGTCCCCGGGGCCTGCCCGAGGCCCAGCGCGCAGTTCGTCAGCACGAGAGGCTGTGGAGACGTAGTGAGATGTTTCTGGGTGCCTTGCGTCTTCTCCGTTCCCTGCGTCGCCGCTGTATTCCGACCATTCTCGAGTGCCCCATTAATTCCATAATCTGGCACTCGCTTGAGCTTATAGCAGTCACTCGCCAGTATAATGGCCACGCAAGGGTCATGGACCAGTGCCAAGTCGGTCGGCGTTGGAGAAAACGGACGAAGCTTTTTTTCCTGCACAGAGACCCCCCCCCTAGACTCCAGTAAGTTTACCTCTGCAGTAGAACTGGTTGCAAGCATTTTATTTCAGAAGGCGCAGCAGCTTCAGGTCGCACGTGGACAGCCATCGCAGCTCCATATCCCCCGTCTCTTTGCCAAGCCATGGTGCAGACACTGCTGCCCCAAGCGCGAGATGTTATTCAGAGCGTGAATTACCTACCCCGCTTTCGCTTCCAGGCAAAACCAAGTCATACCATACGCCTCCTCGTCAAGCGGCCTGACCAGTACATGCCGTAGTTTGGCATCGCTTGGTATCTCTTGGAAGCGAGGGTGGTCAAAAGCGAGGTAGGTTTGTTTGCCCCCAAGTTATAGCCTTCCGAGCTTCTGGCAGACAAACTTACCCGCCCTGCCCGTCTCTGGGAGCCTTGTCAGTCTCGGGAAGCCCTCATCGGGATTGGGACGCGTTGACGGGGTAGCCTGGAATGGTTTTGGCCCCCGCCGTGTCAACGCGCAGATCGGGGGGCGCCGCGGTCGCACCGACTCGCGGCACTCTTGTGTCAGAAAGTGCCCCCACTAGCAAAACGTAGAGTCACTTGTGCGTGCTTGCACGGGAATGTGAAGGGATGCGTGTGCGGTTGATGTTTTCGGTTGCCATAATTGCGCCCTGCCCCCCCACCCGTGCCCTTTTTTTCGGGATGTGTTGAGGGGGTCGCCTCGCATGGTTTGGGCCCCCGCCGTACCGGTGCACAGATCGGGAGGCGCCGCTGTCGCACCGACGCGTGGCACTTTTGTATCAGAAACTGTCTGCACTAGCAAGAGCGTAGCGCCACTTGTTATGATACCGCCTGCCATGGCATGTTACGGTCTGACATGCTATGTTACGGCATGAGGTGTGGCGTGGTGTTATGGTCCGTTCAGTCAGTATGTCATAGCTTACTGTGCTATGCTATGCTGCCTTATGGAATGATGTAACGTATAAAGCCGCGCTCTGTCACACTATGTTGTGTCATTTGCGTTGCGGTGCGATGTGTGATGGCATGTGTGTTTTGACGATGTATTTGGAAATTGTGTGCTATATCGTGGTATTATATGGAATGACATGGTATCGCATATGATGATATGCTGTGATATAATATGCAATGAGTTTGGTGTCCCGATCTGGTATATCATGCGTACCTGCGCTGTGGTGTGTAATGGTATGGCCTGTCATGGTATGTGAGGCCTTGGTACGGTCTGTTGTTGTATGTTCAGTTCTGAGGTGCATCCTTATGATATGCGTAGTGTTCAATGGTGTGTGATACTAAGTGCTGGGATGCCGTGCTATGGTATGCGCTGCTCTGTCATGGTGTGTCATAGTACGATAATGTTTGTCCTGGTATGGTATGCTACGCTCGTATATGTTATGTCAGGTGTTGTGGTGTTGCGCCCCGTACTGTCGTAGCTTATCGTGTTGTGTTGTATTACGTTCTGCCATTTCGTAATACCGCTCGGTCATGTTATGAATTGCCCGCGCGAGGCGGTACACTCGGGGGCATTCGGGGGACCTGGGGGTCTGGCGGCCGCGGCATGCAGAGTGGCGCCCTGGGGATACTCGGGAGCTTCGGGATCTGGCGGCTGCCGTACGCAGAGCGGCGCGAAGCGGGATTCTCGGGGATAGTCGGGAGCCTGGGGGTCTGGCGGCCGTGGTACGCAGAGTGGCGCGACGCGGGGTTCTCGGTGATACTCGGGAGCCTGGAGATCTGGCGGCCGCAGTACGCAGCGCGGCGCAAGGCGGGGCTCCCGGGGACACTCGGGAGCTTGGAGATCTGGCGGCCGCGGTATGCAGAGTGGCGCGAGGCGGGGTTATCGGGGATACTCGGGGGCCTGGGGATCTGGCGGCCGCGGTATGCAGAGTGGACAGGTCGGGAGGTTTGTTTTTAAACTTTAACGACCCCAACCTATCGGGCCTGGGAAACGGTGATTTCGCAGCAGGAACAACAAAGTTTGGCCTCGCCCTCTTGCGAACACTTATGACACCCATGGGTGTTTTTGGTTCAATTCTCATGAAGCACTACCAAACGTGCCTCCCGCGCGCGCACGTCGAAAACGTTCGAACCACATTGGTCGCGCGCTGTCGCAAGATCCCTTTGCAGAACATGCAACAGGGTGCACGCGCGCGCGTCTTCGCGCGCATATGCCGAATCCAAATTTGAGCGTCGCGAAATTAGCGCAAACGTAGAAAGTTGCAACATCTTTTTTTTAAAATATATGTATATATATATATATATATATATATATTAAACAAAAAAAAAAAACAAAAAAAAAAAAAAAAAAAAAAAAAAAAAAAAAAAAAAAAAAAAAAAAAAAAAAAAACGCGCGCTCCTGCGAATTCGGATGACAACCAATAGACTGCACAACTTTTCATCCACCTCGACCAAAGGCACCGCATGTCGAGATCAGTCGAACGCCCTTGCGCGCGTGCTGGGGGGGGGGGGGGAAAGTTTCCATGTCAAATAATGCCTCGCGGGCCGATCGCGCGCGTCGAACGCGCGCGCACATGTCGAACCCTTTTTCAAAACCTCCATCATCGACGCGGGGACACCATCATCGTCACCGGCGCGATCAGCTTCGGCGCCGTCATTGGCTTTGCCGTCGTCATCGTCATCATCGCCAACACCCTCGCTATCATCATCATCGCGTCTACCGTTGTCGACGTCACCTTGATACCGCGCCCGCCCAAGTTCGCATTGAAGTACCCGGTTGGAAGTGCCCTGCGGTCAACGCCACCGCGGCCGCGTCTGCCGCGCCGAAGTAGACGGCCGTTGCGCGCGCGAGCATGCGCGGGACTGCGCGATCACAGAGATGCACCAGCCAACACCAATTCTTCATCGCAGTCGTCGCCGCATGGGTTTTGCAAACCAAGTTCCCGGCGGGCGGGCGAGAAGATTGCGCGAACAGTCGAGTTCATAACTCCCAGTTTTGGAAATTTAATGGCATTGCAAAGATTGCACCACGCTGGTTGCACAGCTGAGATTTCTTTGTTAAAAAGGATTGGATCTACACCCCCCCCCCCCCGCCCCCCCCCCCCCCCCCCCCCCCCACCCACCCCGGACGTCGCGGCGTTCCCCATTCGCTGTGCACTTTACATATTAAGCGGTTCCATCGTCCATCCTAAACTTGACCCCGTGCCATCCCACGCAGTCATGCATCGCCCCCCCTCTTCCATTGCATGTTGCGCGCGCACTCGTTTACCCCAAATCACCAGTTGCCAGAATATTGCGCGAAACGTGAGACGGAGTGCACGCGCGCGCCTCGTCACGCGCGCGCACGCCGAAATCTTTCAACAACCTCAGGTCTCATAAGGATTTCAAAATCGAGCGCCCCGAAGACATATAGAATTTCACGGGCATCGCAACAGGGAGATTCAAGACAAGTCTGCGCTCGTGCTTTGACGAGTTCTTGGGGTAGCCGTTCGTTTCTTACAACTTCCATCACATGCTACCAGATGCGTCTCTCTCGCGCGCGCGCGTCGAAGTCATTCGCACGCCCCTGCGCGCGCGCTGTCGCGAGAATATACCGCAACAAAGTTGGATGAAGCGCACGCGCGCGCATCGTCGCGCGCGCGTGCCGAAATCCCCCAACAATTAGGTGATGTAAGAAATTCAAAACCGAATGTCCCGAAAACATTTGAAACGCGGTGTGCAGCATCAGTTTGTTCAAAAGCACTTTGCGCGCGGTTGCGAACCCTTGAGAATAAAACGCCAGCTCTTCACCAGTATCATCCGATTCGACCAATCGGGCTTTTCGCACCGCACTTCGAAATAATTCGAACGCCCTTGCGCGGGTGCTGGGAGGGCACGATCCATGTCAAATAATGTCAGGAGGGCCACTCGCGCGCGTCGGCCGCGCGCGCGCGTCGAAGTCATCCCAACGTTTTCATCACCGACGCAGGGACACCGTCACCGTGATCGGCGTGATCAGCACCAACGCCGTCATCGGTTCTGCCGCCGTCATCGTCATCATCGTCATCGTCACCGCTTCTATCACCATCGCGTCTGCCGTTGTCGTCGTCGCCATGATATCGCGACTGCCCACGTCACCGAGTCGCGCTGAAGTGCCCGGTGGAAACTGCCCAGCGGTCAGCACAACCGCGGCCGCAGAGTGCACCAGGCAACGCTAAGCAAGCCGCCGCGTAGGTTTTGCAAACCAAGCTGCGGGTGGGCGGGCGGGGTGATTGCGCGAGCACTGGAGTTGACTCATTCGAGCTTTCCAGAATTACGCGCACCACATTTTTTCCACCTCGCAGATTGCACCTACACGGCACCACCTTGATTGCACAACGCAAGTTGCGCAACATATTTTGTAAGACGTATATTGTACCACGTAGATGACACCAAATAGGTTCTCCTTTCTAAACAAGAGAATCGACTCTGCTACCCTCCCGAGGCCGAACTTATCCGTACCATTTGGGGATGTGGAAATTGCATACTATCCTACCCCATCGTCCATCCGAAATGTGAATTCACACCGCTCGGAAGGGGGGGGGGGGGCGCTACCGCCCCCCCGTCATCCTCTGCAAACACTTCTATGCGCGCACATTCGTGTAACAAAATTATCGGCTTTCAAGAAGAATCCCTTGGCAACAAATGGCCCGACATGCACACGCGCGCGCCGTCGCGCGCGCATATCGGAATTCTTCAAACACCGCTGGTGTAGTACGGATTTTATTTGAAATCGAGCATCAACAAAAAACAAGAGCAAAATAGTTTAAACAAACATCGCCTAGCAGGGTTTCGCAAGACGGACGTTCAAACAAAATGCGCGCGTTCTTGCGAATTTACCAGACAAAACCAATAGGTTTTCGACATGTTCAGGAAATGCTACCAAACGGGCTTCGCGCGCGCGCCTGCCGAAATCGTTCGAACGCCCTTTCCTTGCGCGCGCGCGCCGTCGCGAGAATCGTTTGCAACAAAAAAACGACATGCACGTGCGCGCGTCGTCGCGCGCGCATGCCGACATCCGTTGAAAACACGATTGTGATACATGTTTGTCAATTTTGAAACGAACAAAATACTTCTTGTTCGTAGCGATGTTCAAAACCAACTGTCCAACAAACCATATAACAACATTCGGTGTCGCAACGCGTGTGTTGCTTATTTTTCGTTCGCGCTGTTGCGAATGCTTAAGAGCCCATGGTTTCTCAACATGTTCATGGAATTCTGCCAAGCGGGCCCCTGGCGTTGCACGCCAAAGTCGTTCGCACGCCTTTGCGGGCGTGCTGGGGGGGGGGCACGATCCGTGTCAAATAACCCCATGCAGGCCACTATCACGCGCCGGCCACGCGCGCATGTCGAACTCTTTTTACAAACTATTCATCACCGACGCGAAGTCGCCATCATCGTCGTCGGCGTGGTCAGCATCGGCCCCCGCACTGGCCGCGCCGTCGAACTTGTCAACATCGTCACCAGCATTTTTGGCATCATCATCGTGTCTACCGTTTTCGACGTTGCCGTGATACCGCGCCCGCCCAAGTCGCCGACTCGCACTGAAATGTCCGTTGGGATGTGCCCAGCGGTCAGCGCCGCCGCGGCCGCATCGGCCGCGCCAAATTAGCTGGCCGCTGCGCGCGTGGCCGCAGAGATGCACCAGCCAAGCCCAAGCATGCATCGCAATTGCCACCGCATGGGTTTTGCAAACCAAGTTGCGGGTGGGTGGATGGGATGTTTTCAAGTGCGTGGGACGTGTCAAATCGTTCGTTAGTATCAATTGCACCACTTAGCTTGCACAATCTATGTATCTGTACATATATATGTATAAACATATATATATATACATGGTACGACATACATTGCCAGTTGAGGCCCACGCTGGCTAGCATTGAACTAGTCCGTTTCGAAGTGGAAATACATATTCCAAGTCAACACTGCGTTTCAAACCGACTTGGGCGTTTCAATTCCCATCTTGAGTTTCCAAATATCGCAGGGCGGGCAGGAGAAATCGGAGTCGAAAGAGATAAGGGATGTGGAGACCAGCAGCAGCAGCAGCAGCGGGAAGAAGACGGGGACCAGTCACAGGAAGAGGGAAGCGAACCAGGGGATAAGTATGAGAAGTAGCCGGAGGTGGAGCAGGGGATTGGGGATGATTGCGACGACAATGACAAAAACGGGGGCAAACTGAAAAGTTTTAAAAAGAGTCTCGCGCCAGTTTCAGGACTGCACAGGCGATAGTTTTAAAGCAAGCGGGCGGGACATTAAACGTAAGCGGGCGTTGCATTAATCGCAAGCGGGCGGGACATCAAATGCAAACGGGTTGGACATTGAATGTAAGCAGGGCCATTCAATGTAGGAAAGCGGGCGAGACACCACATGCAGTCGGGCGAGCGGGACATTGAGTGCAAGTGGGCGTGACATTGAATGAAAGAGGGCGGGACACCAAATGCAAACGGGCAAAGCATCCAATGCAAACTTCAAGATTGCGCCCCCGGTGCTTCAATCGGATTGACCTTTTCAACTCCAAGGTTGGTTCCTCAATATTTGGAGCCTGGCGCAAGTCGTCGCAACCGAAAATCATATGATCCATAAAGCAGGCGGGCCTCAAAGGATACGGGCCTTGTGCTTTCTTGCGCGTATCTGGCCCACTGGGGCCCTCCCAGGGAACCAGGATTGCCAGGGAACGGGTCGGCACGAAGAGCTGGCCCCAGGAGACGGCCCCAACCGATTGCTAAGGCCTTACGGCTGGTGCCGCCGACCCTGGAGGCCTCGGCCCTCGGCAGGCCGGGCACGCCCCGGGAGGGTGGCATTCTGACCCGGGACCCCCCCCCGGGACCCCCCCCTCCGCGGGGAAGGGATCAAAGGGAAGGGGCTCCCCTTTCGACTCAATGACAACGGTGCTTGATTTCGCTGTGGATGGACTGGTGTAGTTTGCTTTGGCTGGCGCGCGTGAAGACGAGGGCCCAAGGAAAGTGGGGGAGCGGAGACGGACTCAAGGGAAGGAGGGGACGCGATGGCGGCAGCGACGCGCCGGCGGCAGCGACGGCGATGGCGACTGAACAGCCCCTGTCACCGCCGAGAAGGTCGGCGGATTTCCGACGCCGTGATTTTTCTCATGCATCATGCGGTGTTGGGTCCTCGGTGTGAGGAGACAGCGCCCTGCGCTCCTCACCTCTCGCCCTTCCGGCCCGCTGCCCTGCTCCCTCCCGCCGTCCCTGCTTCTGCCTGCGCGTGCCCCTCACGGCACGCCCCTCACGCGCACCCTGGCCGCCCCTGGCCCCACAGGGGAGCTCCACCGAAGGCTCCAGCGGCAGGGCTCACGTGCGGAGCTCCACCACAGGCCCCAGTGGCACAGTTCACATGCGCCTTCCCGCCCACCGCATGTCCATTCCGTCACACCCCTCACGTTTCGGGGCCCCTTTGGGAGCTCCACCGAGGACGACATTCACAATTGCATATGGGCGGGTCCTTCGCCAGGATAATCTTCGCAACGGGGACCCCCCTTGCCCAGGACCGGTTTTACATCCCGCGTGGTTTTTGTTGACGGTTCAGGGGGTCCAGTGGGGGCCCCCCAAGGCCGACAATGGCCAAAGATTGTCCGTCGCGACTTCTTCGCAGCGAGAGGACGGGGGGGAGGGTCCAGGACCCGTTTCCCTCATGATCCGCTTGATCCGCGCCGAGAGGTCGACTTGCTCGTCGGCGGCCACCAGAGGAGGGCCAGCGTGCGGCGGGCCCTCCGCAACAGCCAGGTCGGCGACAGCCTCACCAAGGCCTCGGCGCACGCGCGGGGGGCGTCGGAGGAGGGCGAGCCGACACCACGGTGGTGGTTGGCCTTCGAAGGCCCTCCTCGTCGCCGCGGCCGGAGACAGCATCGGGGGACTGGTGCCACCGGACCCCGTGGGGGGTCCGGGGATGGATTTTCAGCCGCCGCTGCCTCCACTCGCCTTCGTCCGAGCGACGCTGGGGCGAGTCGGGTGGCGCTTCTCAGGGGGCGGGGCGTTCCTCTCAGCAGGGGCCGGGAGCTTCCAGGAAGGCGTCCTGGAACGGGCGTCTTTAAAAAAAGTCCCCGCCCTCTGCAGACGGCTACCCATGCACCCGACGTAATCTGGGTCCCTGGGGGTCCCGACTCGTTCGTTCTCCAGGGTGGATTTCTCGTCCGTCGGTTTTCTGATGGTCCCGGGGCCCGGCGACGCCCCCCCCCCCCCCCCGAGGCAGCCAACGGCCAAAATCGTGCGTGCCGTAGTGGAGAGACAGCGCCCCGCGTCGTTCTCTCCTTCCGCTGCCCCATCCTCTCTTGTTCCCCTCCTTCCTCCCCTCTTGCCTCTGCCCCTCCCTCCTTGCCTCTGATCTCCGCGTGCCAATTTCTGCACACCCTCTCACACGTGTCGCCCCCTTAACAAACTGGAGGCGTCACTGAAGGCCCCAGCGGCAAGGTTCGCATGCGGCTCCCCGCCCACCGCATGCCGATGTCGGCACACCCCTCACAGGTGTCGTGGCCCCACAGGGAGATCCACCGAAGACCCCAGCGGCTGCGTTCGCATCTGACTTCCTGGCCACTTCCGCCAACCCCTCACACGCTTCGTGGCCCCAAAGGGAGCTCCACCGAAGGCCCCAGCGGCTGCGTTCGCATGCGGCTCCCCGCCCACTTCGGCACACCCCTCACACCCACAGGGAGCTCCACCGAAGGCCCAAGTGAGGTTTCGCGTGCGGCTCTCCACCAAGTTCCGCACTCCCCTCACACGTTTCGTGGCCCCGCAGGGAGATCCACCGAAGACCCCAGCGGCTGATTTCGGATCTCCCCGGCCACTCCCGCACACCCTCCGCACGCCCCGTGGCCCCAAAGGGAGATCCACCGAAGACCCCAGCGGCTGCGCTCGCATGCGGCTCCCCGCCCACTTCGGCACACCCCTCACACGCTTCGCGCCCCTCCCCCACAGGGAGTTCCACCGAAGACCCCAGCGGCAGGGTTCGCGTGCGGCTCCCCGCGAATTTCGGAACACCCCCAACACGCTTCGTGGCCTCATAGGTAGCCACACCGAAGGCTCCAGTGGCAGGGTTCGCAAGCGGCTCCCTGCCCTCTTCGGCACCCCCTACACGCTTCGTGGCCACACAGGAGCCCTACTGAAGGCCCGAGTGGTAGGGTTCGCATGTGGCCCCCCGCCCCATTCGGCACACCCCATCACACGTTTCGTGCCCAATGGGGAGATCAGCCGAAGGCCCCAGTGGCAGGGTTCGCATGCGGTTCCATTGAGCACACCCCTCACGCGTTTCGTGGCCCCATCATGGTGCTCCACCGAGGGCCCCAGTGGAGCAGCTCGCATGCGCCCCCGGGCCCATTTCGGCACACCTCACACGTTTCGTAGCTTCACAGGGAGCTCCACCGAAGGCGATATCCAGCAGTTCGGTGCTCGCAAATGCATATGGCTATCGATGGCTTTCTGCAGGAAATATTCCACGCGAGCATGTCTGTGCTGCTTCCTCAGAAGGCTGGAGGCAGTATCTCTGTAGATGCGCGCAAGTTGATGTTGCATGGGAGCATGATGGGGGGGGGGGCCTGGCGAGGCCCGAAAGGAAACCTGGATCACGCAAGTCCTGACTCGATTGCACGCCTTTCCGGCCCAGCACTGCTTGAAAAGGCGGCGGAAGGGAGAGGAGGGGGGGATCCTCGCCTTGTGTAGCCTCCTTCCTGCGCGCCGCCACCTTGGAGGCGTGGGAGGCGGCGGCCGAGGGGAGCCCCACCAGCCGCATCAGCCGGGCGGCCCTGAGCCGCCAGACCTCCCCGGATGGAGAGGGCGCTGGCCGGAAGGTGTTCGGGGCCGGTGCCGGCGACTGCCAAAGCCTCGCGGGGCGGCGCGAAGCAGGCGCGGAGCGCAGGCTGGTCGACGGCCCGCCAGCCGACCCGTCGACCGCGGGCGTGGAGTCCATGGAGCTCCGGGGGGCCCCAATCGGCACAGTGACCACCTCAGAGGAGGGCGAGTTGAGACACCAGTAATTGGTTTTCAGGGGGGGACCCCAAAATTTGTGCGTTTGGACCCCAAGAGTGTGCGCGATTTTGAAGTGGCGTTGTCTCAACTCGCGTTGCTCTAACGAGGCTCTGGATGATTGGAGGGAGACTTGCGTCAGTGATTGTTCGTGCTTCCGCCAGAGCGCTCCTCAGCCAAATGTCTGCGACGGCATCCTTGCAATGGGACGGCGGCAATGAGCTCGCTGAAGGCAAAAACGGTGCCTGTGCAATGAGCTCACTACAGGCATTTGTTGTTGGCCTGGGGAGGGCTGCACTGCGCTCTGCTGGCCAAAATAAATTGCCCTCCCAAGCCAATAGCTGACATCCCGTGAGGTGCGCCGCTCGCGCAACTCACCAGGGGGCCCCTCTGGGGCCTTTTCAGGGCCCCGCCCCTTTCCTGCAGCAACCTTCCCCCATCCCAGATCGTGTTTTTTTAAGGTGGACCCCCAGACGTCGGGACCCCGTCCCTGGAACTGGCTTTTCATCCCGAGTCGTTTTTTGACGGCCCCGAGACGCGGTGAGGGCCCCGAGGGGCCGAACACTGTAGAAAACCGTCCGTCGTGTTCTGTGCGCGACGAGCGGAGTTGTGTGTCCTGATCCTCGACCCCCTCGAGGCACTCGATCCTCGACCCTCCCCGGCTTAGCGCTCCTCCGAGAGTTGGACGCGCGCGCCAGGGGGGGGGGCGCGAGGGGGGCGGCCTTCTGAAATGGCGAGGGGGGTCTCGGAATGCAGGCGCTTCCTGTCCGTCCTCGTGGAATGTTTCCCAACCCACGGCTGGTGGGCCTGCGCCTCCCAGACCGGATCCGAGCAGATGGGTCGGAGAGTCGCGCCGCATCGCCGATGCATCGGCGATGCGGCGCGATGTGGAGCCCGATATTCTCCACGCTGACGGCATCGAAGCACCGCCGACGTCGCCGGCGCATCGCCGATGCATCGCCGACGTTGCCGTGAGCTTAGCCTAGATAGTCAAGTAGTTTAGCACCCTCCTGATTGAATTTAGCGTAGCGAGCCTCGAGCCAACCTCGCTCGCTACGCTCGCCAAGCACTGCTCAGCAAGCGGGGTGGCGATCCTCGGGCCGGACGAAATGGGGGGATTGGAAAAGGGGGGGTTACGGAATCCGTTGCATGCAGCTGGTTTCCTCCCCGCCACTGGGCCCATTCCTCGATACATGGGCGCATCCCGACGCCAGGAGGACGCAAGAAACAAGCTACGTGAGCTGATTCTCGACGCTGGATTCCGTTACAAAGAGGGGGGGTCACATTTCGGGGGGTCTGATTTGAGCTGTCTTGGAGGGTTCGGGGGGGTCTGGGCGAAAAGGCCGCCCTTTCATGGCTGGTCTGGGGGGGTCTATCATCCTTCGTCTGGGAGGGTTGTGAACTTTAGTTGTGACCCAATTTATTGACATCACGAAATTTGGAGTATCTCCTTCGTCCCCCCCGAGATCTTGGTGCCCCCGACCTCTCGACCACTTTCCCTGGACCGGTTTTTCGTACTGAGTCGTTTTCTGGCAGTCCCGAGGCCGGTAAGGCCCCCAGATGCCGAAAATGGCGAGAAACCTCCCGTCGTAATCTTTTCACCGCGCGAGGGGGCCTGGGTACGTGAGCTGCGATTCTCTCACTGCCCTTTGCTGTCTTACTTTTTCGCCCCCCCCCCGAGATCTCAGTGGAGCCCGAATTGCTTCACGGCGGCCGATGCATCGCCGATGTCGACGATGCATCGCCGGTGCATCGCCGATACACTGCCGATGCCTCGCCGATGTATCGGCGATGCGGCGCGATCTCTCGACCCCATCATAGGAAGCCTCTAGAGTTAGAAAGTCCAGGGTTCGCTAGGGTCTGGTTTCCCGTCAAAACAGCCGAGGACTTGCGTGAACCCTCCTGGAAGGGTTCCAAGAGGCTTTTCAGAAGGTTTCTGGAGGGGTTGGGAAGGGTTTGGGTCGTTTTGGGGGGGCGGAATGGGCCCTGGCGAGCCCTGGGCTGTCTAACTCTAGAGATCTCTGTGGAGCCCCCTCTCTTGCGAGATGCCCGAGAGGTGCTGCCCGCCGCCCGGCAGTCGGCGCTGCCGCCGAGGCGGAAACTGGCCCGGCAGCAGAGCTTGCCGGCGGGACGCGTCGCTGAGCTGCTCGCCGACGCGGACGGGGCGGGCTCGTCGCCGCAATCGCCGACCCAGTCGCAGGAGAGCGTCCTGCTCCTGCTCCTGCTCCTTCTCCTGCTCCTGCTCCTGCTCCTCCTCCGCCTCCTCCTCCTCCCAGATACCCCCTCCTTCCAGATACCTCCTCCTCCCAAATACATTATCCTCCTCCTCCTCCCTCCTCCTCCTCCTCCTCCTCCCTCCTCCCTCCTCCTCCTCCTCCTCCTCCTCCTCCTCCTCCTCCTCCTCCTCCTCCCCCAGATACCTCATCCTCCTCCTCATTATTCTTCTCCTCCTCCTCCTCCTCCTTCTCCTCCTCCTCCTCCTTCTCCTCCCAGATACGTCCTGCTCCTCCTCCTCCTCCTCCGCCTCCTCCTCGTGGCCGCGTAGAGTCGGCCACGCGCAGAGGAGAATACAGGGAGGGGGGAAGGCATCCTAGAAGCACCCCTGCTTCTTAGAAGGCGCGAGCCTTGTGCTTCCCCTACCCCTTTGTGCGCGCCGCCAATGTAGTCCAGAGCCTTGAGACGGGAGTCAATGCAAACTGGGGTCAGCCAGAGCACCGGACCTTGCAGGATCTTGCAGAGCCAAGGGTGCGTTGACCCCCGTGCAGGATCGTGCAGGTTCTTGTTGGATCTTGCAAAGCCTGACTGACCCGGGTGTGTATTGACCCGGGTCAGTGCGTCCCCGATGGAGGGGGGGGGGGAGGGGGGGAGGATTGAAAGCCAACCGTTTCATCCGATGCCGTTTCATTCGGACGAGGTCATCCATGACGAGTTCTTCCGGACGAGCTCGTCCGGACAGCGTCCTCCGGGCGAGCTCCTCCGAGGACGATATCATCCGAAGACGAGCTCATCCGAAGACGGGATCGTCTACGGACAATTGAATGTCCCGACAAGTTTCTCCGCAATCTCAACCGGACGAGTTCGTCCGGCAGAACGCTCTGGAAGAAGTCGTTCAGGATGATTTGGTTGATCTCCGGATCTCAGCCACGCGCAGACGGGGGGGGGAGGGGGGAGGGTTTCTTAGAAGCACCCCTGGTTCTTAGAAGGCGCGAGCCTTATCTATAGATGTAAGGCCGGCGCCTTCTAAGAAGCAGCCTCCTTCTAAGAAGCCCACCCCTCTCCCTCCACGCCTTTGTGCGCGCCGCCAAGAATCAGTGGGGTTCAAGGTGCCCAGACTTTCTCGGGTCATGGGCAGCATCACGGCGGCAGGGTCTCGTAGCTCTCGGCCACTGGGGACTCTCGCCGGGCCCCGAGGACGTCTCGATGAGCGGCTGAGGACGAAAAGCCGGTCTCTTTGCAGGGATCGACGACGATGACGATGAAGATGATGATGTCGTCATCATCATCATCATCATCATCATCATCATCATCATCATCATCATCATCATCATCATAATCATCATAATCATCATCATCTGGTGGCCCACGTTGAAAGAAAAAACATGACGCCGGGTGTCAGGCGAGCCTGGGATCGGGAGAAATCGCCCCAGAGCGCTCTGAGAAGGCGCAGCGACTTCAGAACCACTGGGTCTCAGAGATGCCCAGTTCACTCGAGCCTGCTTCTGTCCCGATCCTGCCTCCGTTCCCCAGCGGGCTTCTAGGCTCGAGGCCCCATTCGGAGGTCTCAGGGCGACCCCGGCGGTCCTCCCGCCTCGGGGTGCCCTTCGGCGGCTGTGCCTCGCCGAGGGCGACCCCCCCGGGGGCTGCCCCACTCCTCCCCCACAGCGGCCGCCGGACGGCCCGCAGCGAGGGCCCGAAGAGAAGCCGCCAGGCGCTGGAGCTTCGCGCCGCGGCCCGAGGGCCGGCGGAGCGCAGGCTGCCGGGCGACGTGCCGCCCGTGCCGCCCCGCGCGCGCAGCGCCCGGTCGTCGATCTGGAGGCTCCCGCGGGTGATCGGGGGCGGCAAAGAGGGGGATCGATGACTCCTCATCGATCCTCCTCCTCGTCGATCCTCCTCCTCCTCCTCCTCCTCCTCCTCATCGATCCTCCTCTTCTTCCTCCTCCTCTTCCTCATCGATCCTCCTCTTCTTCCTCCTCGGTCCGCCTCCTCCTCCTCCTCCTAAGCATGTCGTGCCGCGCGACCTCCAAGTCGCCAGGGGCGCCGACGTCCCCGTCCAACAGGCGAGAAACGAGGGCCCGGCACCCACCCAGGGCCTTGCTTGCCCCAGGCGGACCGAAGATCGGGGGCCTGAAAAGAGGGGGGTGATGACTAGGGGGGGGTAATATCATGGCGGGGGCCATGATTTTTCCCCAGAGCTCATGGCGCCTCTTCTTGTTTTCTGACCTCCCTGGCCCCCCCGCAGGGCCGCGCACATGCGGCCGGTCATGTTTGCACCCCCCCCTCTTGGACAACCCCCTCTTGGCCGCTCCCGAGGTGACGCGCAGCCGCATGTCGACGAGCACGGCGGCCAGCAGCTCCCCGAAGAGGATACGGTCCTCCATGCTGACCTCCAAGCTGACCAGGGCCCAGGACGCCACATCGAGGGCAAGAGGGCCCCTTTTCACCCGAAGAGCACAGCGAAGGCGTGGCCTCACCTGGTCGCTGCATCAGGGATGACAGATCTGGGCGGTTTGGTCTGATACACCTGCAGACAAAAAGAACCCTATCCGTAATGTGTTTGGTCCCCCTAACTTTGGACCCCTCCCATTGGGGGTTCTTTTATTGCTAATCAAGGAGATCCTGAGCGAGGTGGAGAAGGCCGAGGCCAGCGAGAGGAGCCAAAATGTCATCGCCCCGTCGCGCTACAACCACGAGAGCAAGAAGAGGGTCAGGCTCATAAAGCATGCGAACACCATCAGGCTCAAGCGTCAAGAGTTTGGGATCGTGGGCAGATTGGTTGTGTCCACCCAGTTCGACTTGTCCATCACGGTCCTCGTGATCCTGAACGCACTGATCATAGGCGCCCAAGTACAGCACGACGCGGTGTCCAGCAGGCACGCGCCAGAGTTCGAGTTGGCGGAGTATTCTTTCACGGTTATTTTCCTTGCGGAGCTTTGCGCGCGATTGTCGGTGCACCGTTCCAAATTCTTCACCAACCCGCAGGAGCGTTTGTGGAACATGTTTGATTTCTTTTTGGTGTGCCTCTCTCTGGTCGACGGCGCCCTCAGCCTGTACGGGCGGGAATTGCCTGGGGCGTTCATGGGCAAGCTCGCGAGGGTAATGCGCCTACTTCGTATCGTGCGCATCGTTCGTGTGGTGCGGAAGCTGGCCCAGCTTCGTGTGATGCTGCACATGATCATCAGTTCGATGCTTTCGCTTTTCTGGGTCCTGGTCATCATGACGGGAGTTATCTACATGGTTTCGGTAGTTCTCACGCAGGGAGCCACCGACTACCTGAAAGAAGCCACTGTCTCTCCCGACACCGACGAGTTCAAGGATGTGCAAAGCTTGTACGGGTCGTTGTTCAACACGATGTACATTCTATTCATGTGCATGTCTGGGGGAATCAGCTGGGGGATGGCGTCGCAGCCGATGCGTGGCCCAGGATGGCTGCTCGAAGCCATTGTCATTAGCTTTGTGTTTTTCATGGTGTTCGCGGTGGCTAACATCGTAAATGGGGTGTACTGATGCGTTTTCACGCGTGTCCGCCACTAGCGCTGTTGGGGGGGGAAAGGGGCTGGGGGGCAGGGGGGGAAGAAGGGCCACGGAGCGCTCCACAAATGAGATTGTGTGGAAGGCCACATCGATATGGATGTTGGAGCACGCACTTTTGCGCAGGCGTTGTTCGATGAGCGTGGGGCCTGACACGCACCAACCCGCGGCGCAGCGCGGTGGCGGGTTTGTCGATGGCGCCATCGAGCTTTCCAAGCGCGACCGCTCGGTGATGATGCAGAAACAGAAGGACGAGCAGGCGAGCAAGGAACTCCATGTCATTAACCTGCTGACGCTGATGGATAGGGACGGGGATCAGCTCATCACGTTCGACGAGTTCATTGAGAGCTTGGAGCAGCAGCAGGTCCGCGATTACATTTCCGCGCTGGACGTTGATGTCACTGATGCGAAAGTGTTTTTCCAGATGTTGGACAAAGATGGAAACGGGTGCGTTGACATTATGGAGTTCACGACAGGGATGCAGAAGTTCAGGGGCGAGGCGAAAAGCGTGGACATACACATGATGCTCCACGAGAACAAGAAGCTGTTCAAGCTCGTGAGTTGCCTCGTGGGCATGCTGTGGGCGGAATGGGATGAGGAGGACGAGGTCAGCGACTGAGAAGCCAGTGGCGCGCTTGCATGTCGCCCTCCCCTGTCCCCCTTGTCCTCCCTGTCCTGCCGCTCTCCTCCTGTCGCTTTCCTCGTCCGTGTCATACATCTAGTGGCCGACGTAGCGAGCGCCACACAGATTGCACCGCATGGCTTGAATCACCATAGCTAGCAGCATGTATACATACAACGGCGCACTGGGCTCGAGGGCCGAGAGCCGGAACCTCGACCACAAATGTGAATACCGGGGCCCGGGCCGCTTCAGGCCTAAAATCGCCCCGGGGAGCCCTCAGACAGCAATCCTGGCGGCCCCTGACGGTCTCGGGACACCCCCAAGGCGCCGTCCAGGGATCTTTAGCGACGCACGATGCGTTTTTTACACTGCCCCGGAGGCCTCCAAGACGCCCCAAGAGGCCTTTAAGATGCCGACCGTGAGCGCCCCGAGAGGGCAACATCGTTGATTTTCCTTTTTTTTGTTCCCATGTTTTTTGCATTATCGCTGTTTCGTGTTTCCGGCGCCAAAGCACCGCCCGAGATGCGCCCCAAAACCGCTCCAAGACGGCCCAAGAGGCCCCCAAGAGGGCCCCAAGACGGCCCAAGAGAGCCCTGAGACGGCCCCAGAGCCGCCCAAGACTGCGCAATAGGGTCCCAAGAAGGCCCCAAGAGGGACCTAATAGAGGGAACGCGAACTGAAAAATCAAGCTCTCCGCCCCAAGATGCCTCCAAGAGGCCACAAGAGGCCCCCAGGAAGCCCCCAAGAGGCCACAAGAGGCCCCCACGAGGCCCCAAGAGGCCCCCAAGAAACCCAAAAGAAACTCCAAGAGGCCCCAAGACGGCACCCAAAAGGTTTCAAAACTCTTACTAAGAGGCCCCCGAAGACACATATATAGACATATGTATACGTATACTCGCCCCGACGCGCCATGGGTGTGTCGGGGCGCCACGGACGCTTCCAGACCGCCCAAGACAGCCCCAACACATGAAAAGAGCCGCGAGAGGCCTCCAGGAGGCCAATTATGCGAGAGGCCTCCAGGAGGCCTAGTATCGCGGAGTGATCGTTTTCACACGCCCAAGATGGCCTCTGGATGAATCGCACTCCCAAAAGGGCCCCAAGGAGCCAAAATCATGGATTGTCCACAGGTTATTGGTACATTTTAGCGTTTCATCCTTTTAACATCCCGGTGCTCCAAGACGGCCCAAGAGGCCCCCCAAATCGCTCCACGATAGCCGAAGAGGCCTCCAAGAGGGCCCCAAGACGGCCCACGAGAACCCAAGACGGTGCCTGAGGCGCCCAAGACGGCCCGAGAGGGCCCCAAGACGGTCCCACGAGATGCCCACTAATGGGAACGCGAACCCAACAGCAGAGTCTTCCGCCCTAAGAGGCCCAGAGAAGGCCCCAAGAGTCGCCAAGTGGTCCGGCGAGGCCCCCTCCCAACTGGCCCCAACAGGCCCCAAGGAGACGCACAAGGGGCCCCAAGATTGCCCAACAGTGCTTTCGATGCATCAAAACTGCCTGCAGGAGGCTCCGGGGAGGCTTCCGGATTGCCTCAGTGTGGCCCCAGGCGCCCTCAAGTCGGGTTTCCACGCAGCCAGGACGGCCAATGACGGTTTCAGATTGCAGAAAATCACTTTCGGACTGCTCGGAAAACTTCGATGATGCACCCAAGGGACCCCAAGAAGCCCCAAGACGCCCCCCCAAGAAGCACACAAGAGGTGCCTCCAACAGCAAATTGAGGAAGCACGGAGACACCCCCAGAAGCCCTTCAGATGCCCCCCCGAAGACCCAAGAGGTCCCCAAGAGGCCCTCCGAAGGCACGACTATGTCACGCGCCTGTGTCCAAGATCTTCCAGCGCACCCCCGCCCTGAGCTAGAACTCGAGCGCGCGCGAAGCGCGCGCGATGGTTCTAGTGCACATATCAACCGGCGCGGACTCGAGACAGTGCGTTGGTCGAGGTGGTAGCCATGCGGTGTAGGCTATGCGGCGCTGTGTGGTGCGAGCCATGGAGGTGAAGCCTGCGCGGCGCAAGCTACGGTGTGCGTGCAGGCGATGTCGTGCAAGCGAGGCGGTGCGAACTGGGGACGAACGGGGGCGCCCAGGAGGCGCCCACAGGGCGGCACAGGCGGCAGCGCAGCGCGACATCGGGGAACCCGCCCGGTGCACGAGGCGCGCGCCACGGGGCGGCACGGGGGGGGGCAGTGCGGCGACACGCCGGCGTGCCGCCCGAGCGCACGGGGCGCCCACGACGGTGCGGGCGGCCACGTGGCGAAAGCCTCGGCGCACCGACCCCCCAACGGGGCGCCCACGACGCGGCAGGGTCGGCGACGTGGCAAAGCCTCGGCATCCCCCCCGCCCGCGATGCTCCCACGAGGCGGCACGGGCGGCAACGTGGCAAAGGTTGTCTATAGGGGGCTACCCAGGAAAAAGGGAGCTGGCACCTTTTCCTCGGCGGGAGGCGGCGGAAGTAAGACGAGGGCGCCTCCGCCAGCGGAAGCCGGCGGAAACTCGGCGGAAGCCGGCTGACGTACAGGATGCGTCCCAAAGAACTTACATGTTTTGATTCAGGACTTCCAGACCCCACCGTGTATACACATGTATTAGCCATCGTGCCCCCCTAACCGTGTATTTCTAGCAACTCACGTTGCGCAATATATGTGGTGCAGTCTACGTGGTGCAAGTCACCGTGCAGAATTGATATTGTTCAACACCACTGCTCGCGCAATCATCCCCCCCACCCGCAACTTCGGGTGCAAATCCCATGCGGCGGCGATTGCGATGACCGCTCGGCGCTGGCTGGCGCATCGCTGCGGTATCGATGCTGGTCACGCCTATTGCGATGATGGTGTCCACGTGTTGGTAGTCAAGATTTGGAAAAATTCTATGGGTTTACGCCACATCCGCCGACCCCTATATAACTTACCGCGTCTCCAGGAGTGCATTTCACGAGGCTTGTTCGAATCATGACCCGGCGCTCGACATCGTTCCTGTTGCTTCGTTGCTGTTATCGTATTTGTTGGTGCTCTTTTGCGGCCTTTTGGTGGCATCTTGGCTTGTCTGCAGGCCATATCCGGCCGCCTCGAGGCATCTTGGGCCAAGTTTTGGGGCCTTTTCGGGGGTTTCCTGAGGGCTGGGGTACCACGAGAAGGAGTGCGCAAGCTTGCCCGGGTGGCTGCCGCTGGCCAAGGGGATGCCCGTGGCGTTGGGAGATCACTTGGATCGGTCAACGAAGCAGTTTCTGCGGGGGCGCACAGCGACGATCCCTGGATGGGTGTTGCACGAGGACGAGGTCGTTGGAGATGAAGACGAGGAAGAGTTGTTGCATCTACCGAGAGTGATTGTGTTGGACTTCCATACGAAGGAGTGGCACCTGCCAGGTGGGAGCCGGGGTTGTATCCGATCTTCACATCGAAAGGGCGGCAATGGTTCTTGGACGGGTATCGGAAGCATCCAGTATTGAGTGTCAAGCGAACGCAGTTTATGACAACCCCGTCGTTGGCAGCGACGGCGCACTCAGCGCAGTGATAGCGGACCTGGAAAGAGGGCGCGGCGTGAGTTTGATGTCAAATTACGTTGCCATCACGCGCGTGCGCAGGCGAGAGAACCTGCTCATCTTCAGGCCTTTTGATAGGAAGCCGCACAACGCAGGTGATATGGCGGGCGCGAAAAAAAAACATTGCAGGTGCTACGAGGGGAAAGCGTGGATTGGGAAAAATGGGAAGCGGAACTAATGCCACGAGACCAGTGCGAGCGCTGCTGCCGGAGGTTGCTTGTAGAGGCGTTCGCGAAGTACGAATTTCAGAGGGAGAAAATGCCAGAGTTCTGACACAAATGCACGGAAGATATGGAAAACGCCGACGAAAAATGGCGCGCAACGTGCGAAGGGTGGGCAACGAGAGCGGAGGGGGAAGATGCGGCGCGGCACGGTAGCGGTCGGGGCGCGGACGCAGCGGCCGGCGACGGGGGGACGACAAGGATTCGAACAATGTACTGCGCGAAGTGCAGTCATGTCAAAGTGATGAAGAACGCGCGGAGCGGCAGCGCGAAGTGGAGCGACAGCGTCGGCACTGTGCGATGTTCAAACGAGAAGTGCCTGTCGCTGCACGAGGAGAAGGCGGACATGTCGGATGCACAGAAGAAGCGCCATGCAGCGGGGGTGAGATTGTGTAGAAAATGCGCAGGGGAACGTGACGAGGCGACGCGCGAGTCGAATAATAGGAAGCGTGAAGAAGGGGCGGTGGCGAAGCCGCTGACGTGCTGCGCGCCAGGATGCGGGGTGAGTTTTTGGGAGACGGGACATTTGAATCGCAACCAGGTGGAGGACCATAGGGCGAAGAAAGGAGCGAGAGTGGTGTGCGGGGACTGCAGTAAGCGCGACATAACCGCGAAAGGGGTCGTCGATGAGTCGAAGCGGTTGACGCGGCCGCTGACGCGTGCGGCGTGCAAGAAAGAGTTCGCTCGGCAGCAACACATCAGCGACGATCATGAAGACGAAGAAGAGTTGTTGCATTTACCGAGAGTGATTGTGTTGGACTTCCATACGAAGGAGTGGCACCTGCCAGGGTGGGGGCCGGGGTTGCATCCGATCTTCACATCGAAAGGGCGGCAATGGTTCTTGGACGGGCATCGGAAGCATCCAGTATCGAGTGTCAAGCGAACGCAGTTTATGATCGCCCCGTCGGTGGCAGCGACGGCGCACTCAGCGCAGTGATAGCGGACCTGGAAAGAGGGCGCGGCGTGAGTTGGATGTCAAATTACGTTGCCATCGCGCGCGTGCGCAGGCGAGAGAACCTGCTCATCTTCAGGCCTTTTGATAGGAAGCCGTACAACGCAGGTGAGATGGCGGGCGCGAATAAACATTGCAGGTGCTACGAGGGGAGAGCGTGGATTGGGAAGAAGGGGAAGCGGAACTAATGCCACGAGACCAGTGCGAGCGTTGCTGCCGGAGGTTGTTTGTAGAGGCGTTCACGAAGTACGAATTTCAGGGGGAGAAAATGCCAGAGTTTTGACACAAATGCACGGAAGATATGGAAAACGCCGACGAAAAATGGCGCGCAACGTGCGAAGGGTGGGCAACGAGAGCGGAGGGGGAAGATGCGGCGCGGCACGGTAGTGGTCGGGGCGCGGGCGCAGCGGCCGGCGACGGGGGGACGAAAAGGATTCGAACAATGTACTGCGCGAAGTGCAGTCATGTCAAACTGATGAAGAAAGCGCGGAGCGGCAGCGCGAAGTGGAGCGACAGCGTCGGCACTGTGCGATGTTCAAACGAGAAGTGCCTGTCGCTGTACGAGGAGAAGGCGGACATGTCGGACGCACAGAAGAAGCGCCACGCAGCGGGGGTGAGACTGCGTAGGAAATGCGCAGAGGAACGTGACAAGGCGACGCGCGAGTCGAATAATAGGAAGCGTGAAGAAGAGGCGGTTGCGAAGCCGCTGACGTACTGCGCGCCAGGATGCGGGGTGAGTTTTTGGGAGACGGGACATTTGAATCGCAACCAGGTGGAGGACCATAGGGCGAAGAAAGGAGCGAGAGTGGTGTGCGGGGACTGCAGTAAGCGCGACATAACCGCGAAAGGGGTCGTCGATGAGTCGAAGCGGTTGACGGCCGCTGACGTGTGCGGCGCGCAAGAAAGAGTTCGCTCGGCAGCAACACATCAGCGACGATCAAGAGATTAAACACTTCACGAGGAAGAGTAAAGTTGCATTCGCAGGTAGCATTGCCAGCGCACTCGCGGTGCGCAGTTGGCAAGCCTTTGAGTGCAGTGGCAAGTCCCAGTGGAAATTGCCGAAGTCGGCTTGCTCCGTGGTCGCGAGCCATCTCGCGCGCGACGAGAAGAAGGGCACCTTGAAATGCAAGGCGTGCGAATGATACCAGTAGGGCGCCCGCGCCATGGCCAGTAGAAGTAGGAGCAGCGGGGGTCCGAGCGAGAGGGAGGACGAGGCCGATGAAAAGAGGAACGCGAAGACGGTGAAAGCAGAGGAGGAGGAGGAGGAGGAGGAGGAGGAGGGGGAGGAGGAGGAAGAGGGAGGAGGAGAAGGAGCAAGGGGGGATATGGGGGAGAGGCGGAAGGGGGGGTCCGGCTGCAAGTGCCAGAGGAATTTGCCGAAGTCGGCTTTCTCCGCGGTCGCGAGCCATGTCGCGCGTGCCGATGAGAAGGGCGCCTTGAAATGCAAGGCATGCAAATGATACCAGTAGGGCGCCCGTGCCATGGCCAGTAGAAGTAGGAGCAGCGGGGGTCCGAGCGAAAGGGAGGACGAGGTCGATGAAAAGAGGAACGCGAAGACGGTGAAAGCAGAGGAGGAGGAGGAGGAGGAGGAGGAGGAGGAGGAGGAGGAGGAGGAGGAGAAGGAGGAGGACGAGGAGGAGGAGGAGGAGGAGGAGGAGGAGGAGGGGGAAGGGGAGGGGGAGGAGAGGGAGGAGGAGGAGGAGGAGGGAGGAGGGGAAGGAGCAGGGGGAATATGGGGGAGAGGCGGAAGGGGGGGTCAGGTTTTTCGCGAGGTTCGCGGAGGCAATTTCGAAGCCTCTTGGAGGCCGTTTTGGGGCCTCGGGGCCTCTTGGAGCCTTGTGGGCGCCTCCTGGGGGCCTCTTGGGGCCTTTTGGGATCCTCTTGGGGGCCTCCTGGGGGCTTCGTAGGGCCTCCTGTGACACTGTCGGGGCGAATGGTTCGGATGTTCGTTTCGTGGTCCCCCTCTTGGGGCCGTCTTGGGGCCCTCTTGGACCGTCTTGGGCGCCTCTTGGGCCGTCTTGGCGCCCTCTTGGGCCGTTTTGGGGACCTCTGGGGAGCCTCTTGGGCCGTCTTGGGGCGGTCTTGGGGGCTTCTTGGCCGGTCTTCAACGCCGTCAAAGCTGAAAAGCCGTATATGTTAAACATATACGTTTCCCAATCGGAAATCTATGATTTTGGCCCTCTTGGGACGCCTCTTGGGGCCTCTTGGAAGCGTCTGGGAGCGTCTTGGAGGCATCTTGGGCCGTCTGGATGTCATCTTGGACGTCTTGGCTCGATTTTTCGGCGACTCGTGGGTCTCTTGGGCCGTCTGAGAGGCGTCAAAGTGCCCTCTTGGCCTCTTGGGGCCCTGTGCTCCCCCATGGCGCGCTCTGTCCGGGGCCGTCGGGGGCCGGGGGGGCGGGGTCGGATCTCCGGTTTGGGGTCCCTGGGGGGGGCTATGGGGGGGGGAACTATCTCACACGCCTAGAGACCAACAAGGGGTCGGCGGATTTCGACATGCACGCGCGACCGACGGTCGAGTGGCCCGCATGGCACCCTTTTGACAGGGACCGTGCCCACCGCAAGCGCGCAGAGGCGATCGAATGAGTTCGACAGCCCGGGAGGCCCGCTTGGCCGCACTTGGTAAACATGTTGATATTTTGTTCCCCAAGAATCCCCAACGCGCCCGCAGATGTTTGAACGATGTTGCAAAAACAGTGGTTGCATTTTCTTGTTTCGGGGAACTCGATTTTGAAACACTTGCGAAACCTGAGGTGTTTGGATAATTGTAGCCCGTGCGCGCGCGACGACGCGTGCGTGTCGACTTCGTCCAGTTCGTTCAGCGGATTGTTAAACACGTATGCGTTCGATAAACGAGTGTTCACGCATAGTGTTATTTGACAGGGACGAGGGGGACGATAATCGCACTCCTTGGGATGGTACGAATCGGACGATAATCGCACGTAAATCGTACGATCTTTTTTTGAGGGAAGCCAGTAACTCACAAGGGGGATCCTAAGGTTTACAGAAAGATAAGCGATAGGGTACAGCAGCGTTGCGCAATCCACGTGGGGCAACCTGTGTGGTGCACTCTACGTGGTGCAATTCACTTGCCGAATTTGAAGTTGTCAACTCCACCCATCGCGCAATCATCCCACCCACCCACCCGCAACCTGGTTTGCAAAACCCATGCGGGAGCGATTGCGATGAGTGCTGGGTGTTGGCTGGTACATCTCTGCGGCCGACGACCACGACGACGACGACGACGACGACGGCGGCGACGACGACGACGCCGACGTCGACGACGACGAAAGGAACGACGACGCCGACGCCGACGACGACCACGACGACGAAAACGACGAAGACGTCGCCAACGAAGACGACGACGAGAGAGGAGGGAGAACGACGACGGCGACGACGACGACAACGACGACAACGACGAGGGAAGAGGGAGGACGGCGACGACGCGAACGACGAAGAAGGAGGAAGGACGGCGACGCCGACGACGACAACGACGAGGGAGGAGGGAAGACGACGACGATGACGACGACGACGACGACGACGACGACGACGACGGCGACGAATAGGAGGGACGACGACGAGACGCCGACGACGGACGACGACGACGACGAGGGAGGAGGAGGAAGGACGACCACGACGACAACGACGACGGAAACGACCACGACGCCAAAAAAGACGACGACGACGAACACAGGGAAAGACAGAGGACGACGTAGGCGACGACGACGACGACGACGCGGGAGGAGGGAGGACGGTGACGACGACGACGACGACGACGACGACGACGAGGACGACGACGACGACGACGACGCATGAGCGCGCGCGCACGTTTTTGTTGAAAATTCGTTTTGCGAAACCATGTGTTTTTATATGTTATTTGGACACGATTTTGAAATCCTTCCGAAAACGATGGGTGTTGGAAGGATTTCGGCATACGCCCGCGACGACGCGCGCGTCCGCACTTTTCGTCCCCGTTTTTGCAGAGGATTTTGGCGACGGCATACGCGCAAGGGCGTTCGACTGATTTCGACATGCGCGCGCGAAGCCCGTTTAGTAGCATGTTGTGAAGATCTTGAGAAACCCATGGTTTCCGTAAGAATTGGCGAGAGCTCGCGCGTATGCTTTTTTAGCAAGTCAATGTCGCGAAACTGTGTGATTTTAGTATGCTTTTTGGAAACTCGATTGCGACATCCTTCCGGCACCGCAGGTTTTTGAAGGATTTCGGCATGCGCGCGCGACGACGCGCGCGTGTGCACTTCGTCACATTTGTTGCAGGGGATTCGCGAACAAGTATTATGTTAGAACAAAAAATGTCCCCGCGTATTGTTTTTTACATGGGGACCCCAGGGGGAGCGATACCGCCCCTCCGGGGATGGTGCACATTCATACTTCGGATGGACATGTTGTCAGAATTAGATATGATTTACATACCCGAAAGGGGTACGGATAAAGCCGGGGGGGGGTGTAGAGTTTATTTTCTTTTTAGAAAGGGGAATTTATTTCTGTTCGCAGTGAGTTGTCCACTCCGCTGCTCGCGCAAACATCCACCCGCAACTTGGTTTGCAAAATCTCTTTTGACCGTGACGGTGGGTACCACATGGCACTCGGCAGCGACAGCGACGCCAACGACGACAGCGACGACGACGACGACGCCGCCGACAACGACTACGACGACACCGACGACGTCTCTATCGACTTCGGCGACGCCGACGCCGACGACGACGACGACGACGACGACGATGACACCGACGACGACGACGACGACGACGCCGACGACGACGACGACGACGATGACAACGACGACGACGATGACGACGCCGACAACGTCGACAACGACGACACCGACGACGACGACGACGACGACGTCAACGACGCCGCCGCCGACGACGACGACGACGACGACGGCGGCGACGACGACGACGCCGACGTCGACGACGACGACGACGACGACGACGCCGACGACGACGACGACGGCGACGAAAACGACGACAACGTCGCCAACGAAGACGACGACGACGGAAGAGGGAGGACGACGACGGCGACAACGACGACAACGACGACAACGACGAGGGAGGAAGGAGGGAGGACGGCGATGACGCGAACGACGAAGAAGGAGGAAGGACGGCGAGGCCGACGACGACAACGACGAGGGAGGAGGGAAGACGACGACGACGACAACGACGACGACGACGACGACGACGACGGCGACGAAATAGGAGGGACGACGACGATTCGCCGACGACGGACGACGACGACGACGACGAGGGAGAAGGAGGAAGGACGACCACGGCGACAACGACGACGGAAACGACCACGACGCCAAAGTGGACGACGAGGACGAACACGAGGAAAGACAGAGGACGACGTAGGCGACGACGACGACGACGCGGGAGGAGGAAGGACGGTGACGACGACTACGCAAGAGCGCGCGCGCACGCTTTTGTTGAAAATCCGTGTTGCGAAACCTTGTGTTTCTGTAGGTTGTTCAGACACGATTTTGAATTCCTTCCGAAACCGATGGCTTTTGAAGGATTTCGGCATACGCGCGCGACGACGCGCGCGTCTGCACTTCGCCCCGTTTTTTGCATAGGATTCTCGCGACGGCACGCGCGCAAGGGCGTTCGACTGATTTCGACATGCGCGCGCGCGAAGCCCGTTTGGTAGCAGGTTGTGAAGATATTGAAAAACCGTATTGGTTTTCTCAAGAATTGGCAAGAGGTCGCGCGTTTGCAAAACCGTGTGTTTGTGTATGCTTTTTGGAAACTCGACTGCCGACGCCGCAGGTTTTTGAAGGACTTCGGCCTGCGCGCGCGACGACGCGCGCGCGCACTTCGTCACATTTGCTGCAAGGGATTCGCGAAAAAATCTTGTGTTAGAGCAACAAATGTCCCCGCGTATTTTTTTAGGGAAGTTCAGGGGGGGCGATGACGGCCCCCCTAGGATAGTGTAAATTCACGTTTAGGATGGACATGTGGTCAGAATCAGACATGATGCACATACCCGAAAGGGGGGGGGGGGGGGGAAGCCGGGGGGGGAGAGTCTATTCATTGTTTTGAAAAGAGAATCCATTTTTGTCCGCAATGAGTCGCCCACTCCAGCGTTCGCGCAACCACCCCACCAACCCACTTCGACTGGGCTCGCAAAGCCCATCATGAGGTGGCAATTGCGACGCCTGCCTGGCGCTGGCTGGCGCATCGGCGCGGCCGCGCTCGCGCGCGCAAGCTCGCGCGCAAAGCGGCCAGCCATTCTGGCGCGACCGGCGCGGCCGTGGAGGCGCTGACCGCTGGGAAGTTCCCAGCGCGTTTCAAAGGCCGCGCTGACGCGCGGGAAGTTCTGTGCGAGTCGGTGATGCGGGCGGGCGCGGTATCATGGCGGCGTCGAAAACGGCATGCGCGAGATTGACTGCAGCGATACGAGTGACTACGATGACGACGGCATGGCCAATGACGGCGCCGATGCTTATCACGCCGTTGACGGCGATGGTGTCCAAGCGTCGGTGGTGAGGATTTTCGACGGGTTTCGCCGCGCGCGCGCGCGGCCGACGGGCGCGAGTGGCCCGAAAGGTATCAATTAGAGGGCACCGTGCCGCGCAAAATGCGTTGAAATGATTTCTACATGCGCGCGTGGGGGCTCCGTTTTGGTGCATCTGACGAGATTGATGCAAGGTCTACGGTTTGTTCAAAGTTTCGCAACAGCGCGCGCGATGGTTTTTGCTGAAGACCTGAAGCGCGTAAGTGGGTGACGTGCGTGCGTGCGTGCGCCGTGCGTGTATGAGCGCGCGCGTGTGCGAGTGTGTGCGCGTGTAAGTGTGCGGTTACGTCTGTGCGTGAGTGCGTCAACGCGTAAGTGTGCACATGTGTACTAGTGTGTTTGTGGAAGCGTGAAGTGTGTAAGTGCGTAAGTGTGAAAATGTGTAAGTGTGTAGGTGTGTCCGCGTGGCAGTGCGCAAGTGCATGAAAGTGTTGATATGGTGCGTAGGCGTGTGCGTATTTAAGTTTGTAAGTGCGGGAGTGCTTGAGCCTGGGCGCGCGTGCGCGTGTAAGTGTGTAAGTGTATCTTCGTGTTGGAAATTCCCCCCAAGGGCCCCCCACTTTTTCTCGCGCCTCATCCTGGGCGGGCGTGCGCTTGAGTGGTTTGCGCCGGCGGCCTCTGGAAGTCGCAAACCAAACGCAGAAGTGGATCGGATATGTCTGCAGTGTCGACTGTCGCTACCTGGGGGCGCAACTCACGACCGAGGCGCCGAGCCTCCGCTGATGCGGCAGGGGGGAAGCGATGCAACATTAACTTGACCATTTGTTCCAAGTCTCTGGGGCCGAACCCTCGCTGATGCGGCAGAGGGCAGCTGCTGTGCGATGCGCCGTTTCCAATTCTGCGGGGCCACATCCTCGTCGATGCTGCAGAGCGGGCGCGCTGCAAACACCCAGTTTTCAATGCTTCCAAGTCTGCGGCGCCGAACCGCCAGCGGCATCGACGAGGCGTCGGCGCCGCAGGATTGAAACAATTGACAGACTTGGATGTTAGAACACGCCCCGCTCGCCGCAGCGACGCGGGCCGAATTTCGGCGCGGGCGCGGGGGGAGGGCCGGGGGGGGGGCGAGGAAGAGGAGGAGGTCAAGAAAAAGGCGGAGAAGGCGGCGAGGAGAAGAAGGCGACGTTGCCCACGCGCTTCGACGCGCATCCGCTTGAACGCACGCGCGAGATGCCGCTGGGTCGTGCTTCGGCGCGCATCTAATGGGATACGAGCGTGCAATTTTTTGGGGTCGTTCTTCGGCTCGCATCCACTGGGGCGCGCGCGCGCGATTCCTCTAGCTCGCGTTTCGGCGCGCATCCATTGGGATGCGCACATGCGATTCCCTTGGGTCGTGCTTCGGAGCGCGCCCGCGGGAATCCGCGCGGGCGACTCCTCTGGATCGCGCCCCAGCACGCATCCACTGGGGCGCGAACGCGCGAGCCCCGCGGGCCGCGATTCGGCGCGCATCCACGGGGCGCGCGCGCGTGATTCCTCCGGGTCGCGCTTCGGCGCGCATCCACTGGGACGCGCGCGCGCGATTGCCCTGGGCCGTGCTTCGGCGCGCGCCCGCTGGGCGCGCGGGTCGCGCTCCGGCGCGCACCCACTAGAGGTGGGCGGGCGGGGGAGGAAGAACAGGAACAGGATCTGCAGAACGAATTCCGCCCCCCCCCCCCCCCCTCCTTTGTCCCCCACCTGCGTCCTCGCCGCAACTCGGCCCGCATCGCGGCGGCGCGGGGAACGCGCTGCAACGCCGGAGTTCGCGCAATTCGTTGAATCTTCCGGCGGCGAAGCCTCGTCGATGCTGCAGGCGGTTCGGCGCCAAAGAATTTGACATGTTAAAACATTCAGATTTTACAGCATTTCCCTTCTGCCGCATCGACGAGGGTCTAGCCCCAGAGCATGCGACAGATTTGAAACATGTGACTTCACACCATGACCCCATTGCCGCATCGACGAGGATTCGGTTCCAGAGACGTGGGGAGCGGAAAAAGCGATGTTACATCACTTTCCCTTCGCCGCATTAACGAGGGTTCGACCCCAGAGAACGGCCATGATTTTCGCATTTGTTTCGAGCAGCGACAATCAGCATCAGAGATATCAGCTCCGCTGCTGCGTTTGACACACGACCCCCATCGGCCCCGACGCAAACCATTCAAGCGCACGTCCGCCGAAGACGAGGCGCGAGAAGCAGGCGGGGGTCCGCTCGGGGGGGGGGCCTGTGTTATTCGAATGGTTTCGGGGCAGTGGGATGTGAATCCCGCGCGAAACCGGAGCTTGGTAAAAAGGTTTCCAGTGCGCGCTTTCACATGGGCCCGTTTTCTGTTGCAGAGTGTTTTCGACAAGTGCTGGCTTCTGATGGTCGGCGCGCGCGCTAAGTTTTTTTCTTTTTTGCACGCGGTGGTCGGCGGGGAGGGGGCGCGGGGGGGGCGCGAATCCGGCCCGGCCAGGATGGCGCGAGTCCGAATTTACATCAAAGGGTGGGGCAACATCATATGTCAGTTGGGCCCCCCGACGGGCGAGGGGGCAATCCCGGGGGGGGTCCGAATTTTTCGTCGGAACGAAATCTCATCTTGCAGATCTCGGAGTTGCCAAGTCATTTCTAGCGCGCCCATCCCATCTCACCCAACCCTCCGCAACTTGGTTTGCAAAACGCATGCGACGGCCATTGCGATGACTGCGCAGAGCTGACTGGCGCGTCGCCGCGGCCGCGCTCGCGCGCGCAGGCTCGCGCGCAGAGCGGCCAGCTATGCTGGCGCGACCGACGCGGCCGCGGTGGCGCTGACTGCCAGGGGGCCCCCGGCGCGTTTCACAGGCCGCGCTGACGCGCGGGCGCTTCAGTGCGAGTCGGCGACCTCGGGCGGGCGCGGTATCATAGCGGCGTCGGCAAAGGCGGACGCGAATGTGACATTTGCGGTGATGGTGACGACGACGACTATGACAACGACAAGGACTGCGCCGATGCTGGCCACGCCGATGACGACGATGGCGCCCGCACGCTGGCGATGAAAGTGCGTTGGCGGAATTCGACATGCGCGCGCGGCCGACGCGCGCGAAGGGCCCTAACGTACGATTTCAAAGCCACCATCCTTCCCTCGCAAGCGCGCAAGGGTGCTCGAATGATTTCGACATGCGCGCGCGGGAGGCCCGCGTGAATTCATTTGCCAAACGACGTTGAAATACAAGGGCCCCGCAAGGATTTGCGAGAGCGCGCGCGCACACGTTGAAGACAAGTATTTTGAGGAATCGCGCGTCTCATATGTTTCGGGAACCTCGATTTTGAAACCCTGGCGGATCAGACGATTTCGAATACTTTCGGCATGCGCGAGCGACGACGCGCGCGCCGACGTTGTCCAAGCGTTGCAATGTATCTCTGGCGTGTACAACGTTTGATAAACGGGCGCGCGCATAGTGTATTTGACAGGCGCCGGGGGGGGGGGGGGCGATCGCGGCAGCCCCCGGGCGTATTGAATGAAGATCTAAAGCGGACAACGGGGCAGGGTCACATGTATGTTATATATACACTAACCTTTCATATATATATAGAGAGAGAGAGATGAGAAAGAGAGAGGGAGAGAAAGAGAGAGAGAGAGAGAGAGATGGAGAGAAAGAGAAGAGAGATATAGAGAGAGATAAGCAAAGAGAGAGAGAGAGAGAGAGAGAGAGAGAGAGAGAACACAGAGAGAGAGAGAGAGAAAAAAACATATAGATAAGAGAAGAGAGAGAGAGAGAGAGAGAGAGAGAGAGACAGAGAGAGAGAGAGAGAGAGGGAGGAGAGCGATATATATAGAGAGAGAGAGAGAGAGAGAGAGAGAGAGAGAGGAAGGACAACGCAACAACAAAAAATGGAGGGCATAATTATTCCAGGGGGGGTGGGGGGTGGGGGGGGGGGTTTCTTCTTGAAAAGATAATCAACGCGGCGCGAATTGCGCGGCGCACGCGACGGGGGGGCATCCGCGGCCGCGGGGCCACCAGGCCACCAGACAGGCCAAGTCGACGGGCGTCGACGAGGCGGCGACGGGGCGGCGACGGCGACCTCTGAACCGGCAGACCGCCAGCCAGCCCCAGACATCGGGCGGCCACGAAGTGGCGACGAGGCGGCGCCGGACCGCCATACAGGCCCATTTCCTTAAGACAGAGAAGCACGAAACCCGAAATGCAAGCATCGTTTTGGCAATACATCTATGTATATATTTGCATATAGTCACACACACAGAACGCAATAGCTTATAACACATAGTGCGGACGCAGGCGGCGCAATGGCACACTGTTTTGAATTTCCTCGCGCAGCCATTGCCCGCGCCCGACGTAGACAGCCGCGGAAGGCAGAATCCAGGCTGCACTCTTAACTGGCCACGCCGTTTGCATGGTCTTGGGCGATGTTTGCGCGCACGCGTGAATGATCGGCTTCCCCAGCGAGGTGGCGCATCATAGCAGAAGGACCCAGGCGGGGCCACGCGCCCGTAAACGCCCTTGCTCAAGCTCGCCCCGCAATATGTTCAAGTGCCCAACCCCGGCCCGCAGCGCATGGGGCACGCGCTGCAGCTGGGGCGCGCGGCGCTGGGATCCTCGCCGGCGCCGTCCAGCATCCGACCTGCGCGCGTGACTGGCGCCCCCCGCGCGCGCGAGGGGTCTCTCGAGCTGCTGGGCCAGCAGCTCCAGCGGCGCGGCCCAGAGCGCCTGACCGCCCGCGCCGCCTGCCCCGCCGCGGCGCCGTGCCGGCGTCGCCCGACCTGGTCGCGCCCTTGCTGGCCGCCTTCGGCGGCGGGGCGGTGGTGGGCGGGCTCGCGGTCGCCCTCGTCGCGGCGATCCGCGGGCCGCGCCTCGGCGGGCTGGCGACCCGCCGGGCCCCGCGCGCCGAGCCCGGGGCATCGGCGGCGCCGTCGGGCGGCCTCCTCACGCAGACCGGAGTTCAACTGTCGGCCCCGAGACCTACGGCAAGAGCGCCGCGTGGTCTACCTGCCGAGTGGGGCTGAGGAGGCGGGAGTGCTGACGCCCGACGGGGGTTGCCACCTAGAGCCCCCGGCGCCCCCCGACGCGGCTGCCTGGCGGAGCTCGAGGCGGGGCTCTGGCGGAGGCCTGGCGGAGCTCGAGGCGGTGCCACCGATTTCGGGACGCGCCGCCGCCGGCCGCGCTGGGTGCCCATCGTGGCGAGCTCGCCCGGCGGCGCCGACTGCGCGAGCCGCGGCCTCCAACGGCGCCGAACGTGGGCCTGGCGCTGGCGGGTCCGAGGGCGCCGCCGCTCCCGCCGCCCGTCGAGGGCCCGCCGACGCTTCGCGAGCCCGACCGCGGGGCGACTAGCGACGGCGGCGGCGCGGGCGGGGAAGCAGCCCGCCAGACCCAGGGCGCGCGGGCGACCGCGGAGAGACGCCACGGCATCGCCCGTCTCACCCGCCGGGATGCACCTCAAGCCGCGAGCGTCGTTGGCGACCGAGCGCCGGCGAGCCGCGCCGGGGCCCCACTGGCGCTGACGCGGGTCTCGGAGGAGGAGCTGTGGGCCGACCGCGGGCACGTCGAGAAGGGCGGCTCGGGCGACGCCAGGCCAGGCGCGGGAGGCGAGGGTGATCTTCAGACGCTCGCAGTGGTCTGGGACAACATGAACGAGAGGCACCGCACCTGGGAGAGCGTGGTCGAGAACTTCAGCGAGAAGAGCTTCACTCACTGGCCCCTCTCGGGGCCGCGGGCGGCGACCTGGCTGCGCCGTCGCATCCGCCTCAACGGCGGCAGCCCGACGGCCTCCTTCAGTCGAGCGGTGCGAGACATGAAGATGGCGGAGAGCGACCGCGGCGCTCGTGAGTTGGAGGCTCTGCTCAATGCGATGGAGCTGGCGGGCACTGTCGACCAGCTCAACTTAAGGCACTTTGCGTGCGTTGAGCTGGCAGGGAGGAGGGTCCAGCCCATCGTGGATGCCAGCTTGGACGGCGGCGCAGCTGTCTGGGAGGGCCCCGAGCATTTCATGGAGCTCGGGCGCTGGGCGCGCGGCGCGGCGCCGGCGCCGCAGAGCCGCCCGGCCGCCAGGCTGAAAGACGAGGCAGAAGTCGACAAGCAGCGCGACAAAGCGCGGAGGCCAGGAAGCTTCGCGGTGGCAAGCCTGGCGGCGGCGGGAGCGGAGGAGGCGCCCGGCCTTCGCCCCGAGCTTGGGCGGGAGGCCAGAGCCTCACGTGGCGCAAAGGCGTCGCTAACTTTTTTAGCGCTGCAACTGGCCTGGAGATGGAGCGAGAATGGTCGAAGCGAGTCTGTGATAGTCTGGGCACGCGGCGCCCGGGTGAAGCCCCCCCTCTCCCGCCCCCCGGCGTCGAGCCGTCGCTTCGTTTTGATCCCCCCCGGAGCTGCGCGCAGCGGGCGCAGGCCCGTCGGCGACGGCAAAAGTTTGCGAGGGAGGCGTGCGATGCGTTGAACTGGATGGCTGGCGCAAGGCCACCCGCGGAGTGGGCCCCGACTCGCATTGCATGAGGTCGCACACAAAGATTTAGGTTTTCTTGCGTCGCACTACGACGATGCCTTTTTTCCCGTGCCATCCGAAGCAGCCCCCTCGCTTCTCTGGCACACAGTGGGCCGTGGCCCACAGACAACCCGGCGCGCCCGTTCGCGAAAGATCTCGCGTCATTCCCGGCCGACGCGGCCGACTGCCCCCTGGGGGCGAAGTGCCGGGGCAACGTGAGCGTTCAATGCTCGAGCTGTTGCCGATTGAATTCCTCCGATACGAGGAGAAGAAAAGGTCTGAGCCACCAGCGACGCCCCACATGGACCCACGGCTCCGAGGGGGGCAGCCAGGTCCATGTAGATTTCGTGAGAGAGTTGCACCGCAGAGGCATCGTTACCTGGCGTCGGCAAAGCCGGGCGGAGTGCGCCCTGTTTTTCGCTGCCAAGAATGCCGTCAGCGGCTGATTATCGACGCCTGGGCGGCGGATCTAGCATCCAAGGCCCCCCCTGGCGCGGCCCCCGCGACGGTTGAGAATTTTGCGACTGTCTCCCTTCTATCGAAGCTGGGGTGCTGAGGGCGCATAAACTGAGAGGGGGGCCTCAGTGGCCCCGGACAAGCACCTGTTCCCATGTCTTCGCGCAGTACCAATGGGATTTGCCTGTTCTTCGCGCACAGGGCCTCGCATAAGATTGTCAACGAGGTGCCATGCCTGAACCCCGAGAATGCCCTCGAGAACCGCTCCTGCGACGCCGTTTTCGATTCAAAAGGCACGGGGCTCGCACATTATGTGCATGTCGATAACGTTGGGGCCCCGGGGCTGGGTTCGTCCGAGGTTCAGAGCGCCCGCGAGGCCGCAACCAAAGCCTTGGACTCCGTGTGCCCGGTAACGCACGAGCTTGCCGATACCGCCCATACAGACGAGGCGCTTGGAGTGGTAATCGATGGCACTGGGGGTGATACGTTCAAGCGAGCGACGGCACAGTCGCCTTCGGAGCGCTCTCCAGTGGGCGCTCAGCAGGAAGAAGCTGAGCGGTGCGCAGTTGGAAATGCTCGTAGGCCGCCTCACCGTCGCCTTCTTGATCCATCGTCCGCTGCTGTCCGTGTCTGGGGCCACCTACCGATTCATGAAGTGTTGTTATCAGCATGAGAGAGAGTTGTGGACAAGTGCGACTGCCGAGATCGAGGCCACCTACTGTATGCTGCCCTCATGCGTAGCTGAGCTCCGTCTGCCGCGGTCCACACATGTCTTTGCCCATGGCGCGTGTGCGACGGAGACGTGTGTTGTCCAAACTCGTTGGGTGGGGCGTCGCGCGCAACAGGTGGGGATATTGGCGGAGCGTTTCAGGTTCAGATATGCTGGTCTCGGGGGACATCGTGAGCGGGCCCTGGGCACTGCCTTCCTCAACCCCTTCACGGATCCTGTCACGGCGATCGGGGCGGCCACCTCGGGTTTCGGGAGTCGGTCTTGGAGCGCGTCTTTAGCGGGGGGTTCCGGGGGCTGGAGGCGATCCACGTGAAAGAATGCCGTACTGCGTTGTGGTCTTTGAGGCGCTTCTGTAAATCTCGAGCTGGGCGGGCGGTCAAACATCTCCAACTAGATGACAACCTCAGCGCCATCTTGGCCCACCATGTGTCAGCGGCGACGTGCACTCCAGTTGGGGCGACGGCTCGTCTCGATTGATCGCTGGATTCCGTCGGGGCTCAACCCCGCGGACGCGGCCAGCAGGGTGTTCGAGCCGAGTCGGCGCGCGAGAGGCGAGGAGACGGACGGCCAGCTCAGTTGCCCTAGTGGAGCCAGCGTCGACGGCGGGGACCAAGGCCCGGCCTCTGAGGAGGCCCTCGGGCTCTTCAGACCGCCGCCTTGTCTTGAGGCCCCAGCAGCTAATCCAGCGGCGGGAGCTGGCGGGGGTCCGCGCGGATCCCGCGGCACGCCAGTCGCGCGCGGACGAGCTGGGCCGTTGGCTGACGCGCTTCGCCGAGGGCCCTGAGTGCGACGAGAGCTTCCTGGCGCGGGGCGCGGCGACAGAGGGCCTCTTCAAGCGGCGCGCCGACCGCGTCAGGAAGTTCAACGACTTCAGCGGGGTCAGGAGCTGGACCGAGCTGAGCGACCAGGACCTCGACGCGCTCGCGGTCGCCCACTTGGATGACATTCTCCTGGAGGGCGCGGCCAGCCGCGCTAGGAGGCACCTGCTGGCGGCCTTCGAAGCATTCCTCCCCGCGCTGGGCCGGCGCGGCGGCGAGCGCCTGCTCCCGCGGGCCCGCCGAGCCCTGGCGAGGTGGCAGAGGCTTTGCCCAGGCCGCTCACGGCCCCCCCACGCGTGGGCGGCGGCGCGCGGGCTAGCAGCGCGGCTGCTGAAGAGAGGGCTGCGCAGGATGGGCTTCTGGCTCATCGCGAGCGCGCGCCCGTGCCCCCGACCGGGCGAGAGTCTCGCGCTGAGGGGGGTGGATTTCTTCCCGCCGACAGGGAGAGGCCCTCCATGCTGGTCCGTCCTGATCCGCCTCGGGAGCTCGGGGTGCCGACCAAGACCAGGGACTTCGACGACTCCGCGATGCGAGGCGCCCCCGAGCTGCAGTGGGTGACGAAGTACTTCGAGGGGTGGCGCGCAGGTGCTCGCCTGCTGGCCGAGAGCGGTGAAGGCTGTCGGCACACGGGCGACTCCAGCAAACAAATCAAGCATCACCATGGCCCGAGCTTGGCGCCGCTGAACACCTGGTCGAGGTTCCCCTCGCCTACTGCATCTTCCTTCGCACCTCTGGTCGAAGCTTGAGGAAGCCCTTCGACACCTGTCATGTCATATCGTGGCGGGCGGCGCTGCGGCGGGACCTCCAGCGGCCCCTCTTATGCACTTCGTTGACGCTCCTGCGCCCGACAGCGACGTCCCGCGAGGCCTCTGCGTGCCTCATGGAGGACGGCGCCAGATCCTCGACGCCCAGGGGCTCCGCTGCATGGCGGACATCCTTGGCCATGTCGCTTTAGTCGAAGGTCCGCGCCTTGGCGGCCCGAGTTTTGACGACACCAACCCACGGGTTATCGCCAGGCTGCTCAGGAAGATCCGCCGTGCCCATTTCGATTGTGTGATGATGTCGCCGCCTAGCACGACCTTCAGCATAACTCGTCATGCAGCACTGAGGTCCGCCAGCTGCCCGTGGGTTATCCCTGAAGCGGCTGATCACCCTCAGCTGCTGGCGGCTAATTCAGTGGTGCGGGCCACGCTGAGAATAATTCGTCTCAGCTGGGCACGACAGATCCCCGTCGCCCTGGAGAATCCTCGGGTTAATATGTTTTGGAAGCTGCCAGAGATCTCACATCTGACATCGCGGAGAGATAGTACCATGATTGTTATTGACATGTGTCAATGGGGGACGGCCTGCGGGACAAAAAGAGGAAACAACCAAACAAACAAGACAAACGTCCTTCTGGTTCGCATTTTTCGACAAAGACTTGCGTCATTGTGTCATCCTCGCGGTTGTGTCTGTAGCCCGACCGGAAAAAAAAAGGCTCATGTTGGGCTCTGTGGCAAGGCCATTGGAGGCTTTTGGAGGTCGTTGATCGCCCAAACGTGCCCCAAGAAGTTCGTTCTTTTTTGGCGTGGTAGATCATGACCGAATTAAATATAATCGCTTACGCAGGTCACATACATTGGGTTTGGGTGGAGTTGGCCAGCCTGGCGATTGACTCAGTTGTTTTATACGCTGGTCCTTTTTCGGCGAGTTGTTGCCCGTCGTCAAACAGAAGGATCCCCTGCCCCTGCTGGAAAATAGCATGAGCATTTCGATTGGTATGCGTGTATGTATAGATGTGCATGTGTGTGCTTGTAAGTGTGTTTGTGCTTGTGCTTGTGCTTATGCTTGTGCTTGTGCTTGTGTTGTCTACTGTGCACTTCCCGAATCACGCGCCCCATCGAAACATCGCGTGCGGAAGATAATGTGCTTTCCGCCGTAGATTGTGTGTGATTCCCGGTTCCTCCGTTCCTCTGTCTGTTTTCTTTCCTCCTCCTCCTCCTCTTCCCCCTCCCCTGCCCCTCCTCCTCTTCCTCCCCCTCCTCTTGCTTTTTCCCGCCGGCGCTTCCCCCTGGTCATCGCAGGTGAATCGCGGATGCAGCCCGAGATTCGGGCTTCATTTTGTTCCCAAGCCTCTTCCGGAGGGCCGCCTCGCAGAAAACCCCATTTTTGGGGCGCCTTCGTGGATAGCGTTTCGCTGTCAGTGGTCTCTGCCGAGGCTGTGGCCGAGCCGTGCCTCGGCAGAGCGTTTCACACTTCCGGCCATCGCAGACCCGCAGAAGCGGGCCTTCCAGACGGAGCGGCTCGCTGAGAGGCGCGGGAGGAGGAGGAGGAGGAGGAGGAGGAGGAGGAGGAGGAGGAGGACGAGGAGGACGAGGACGAGGAGGAGGAGGAGGAGATGGTCTATCTAAGTAGGGCGTAGAAGAAAGTCCCTAAAAGGGCTCTTTAGGGCCACTTTTGAGCCCCGTTCGCTCCAATCAGGGCCATTCTCGTCACCCCCCTATTTACAGTCAACCCGCATTTAAGGATGGGCAACCTTCCCAAGGGTACCCTTGCATCCTTGCCTCCTCGGTCCATCATTGGCCACTTTCGTTGGCCGCGCCCCGCTCGAAAGCTTCGAAATGGGCGTCCAAGGCCCTTGCACCCGTATCGCGCATCCTTATACAACGGGCCGACTGTAGGTCACCTTCCATTGTCACCCGCCCGAGAGAAGACGCCGTTTTTGTTACACAAGTCGGGGTCCTCGGAGGGAGCCCTGGCCGCAACAGCTGGCCCCAAAGGACTCACGTCGAGATCGTGGTCAGAATCCGCCCTCCAGGACAGGCCCCGGGGATGCATTCGCTTTTCGTCGACGTCCTCCCCGTCCTCGTCTTTCTTCTTCGACCCCTCCCCCCGAATTTCTCAAGAATGCCGCGGAGAGATGACCAACAACCGCGGCCTTCGAGCCGACAGACGCCCAACAGCCTCGGACTTCGGGGTGCGTTCGGCCGAACAGGAGGAAGATGATGAGAAGGACGAGGGGGAGGAGGAGGAGGAGGAGGAGGAGGAGGAGGAGGAGGAGGAGGAGGAGGAGGAGGAGGAGGAGGATGAAGAGGAGGAGGAGGAGGAGGATGATAGGTCGAATCCAAGGCGGTCGAAAGGGAAGGAGCAAGAGGTTGAGGAGGAGGAGGAGGATCGTAGGTCGAAGGCCTCGACCCTCGATGCTCCTCCTCCGCTTCCCGCTCTTCCCTCGCTCCCCCCCTCCTCATCCATCTTCCTCATCCTCACCCTCTTTCTCCTACTCACTCTTCCTCCTACTCATCGTGTTCCTCTTCGGTCCTCCTCCTCCTCCTCCTTTTCCTTCTCCCCCCCACAAACCGTGGACATCGACCCTCCTCAAACCTTCGACTCTCTATACACGTCCTCCTCCTCCTCCGCTTCCTCCTGCTCCTCTTCCTCCTCCAGCTACACCTTCTCCCCCTCCTCCTCATCATCCTCCTCATCCTCTTCCTCCTTCCTCCACCCCTGGGCAGGACCGCAAGGTTGGGACCGCGGGGTGTGCTGCTGGGGGGCACCGCGGTCTTCGAGTGCGGGGTCGGGGGAGGATTTTCTGTAACAAAGATGGAGGATGAGGGAGGAAGAGAGGATGGAGGAGGAGGAGGAGGAGGAGGAGGAGGAGGAGGAGGAGGAGGAGGAGGAGGAGGAGGGGGGGAAGGGAGAGAGCAAGGGATGCAGTCAGGAGGAGGAGAAGGAGGGACGAAGATGAGTAAGGGGAGGAGGTGGGAATGAGGGAGGGAGTGAGGGAGGAATGGAGAGGAAGAGGAGGAGGAGGAGGAGGCAGAGGAGGAGGAAGAGAATGAGGAGAAGGAGGAGGAGGAGGAGGAGGAGGAGAAGGAGGAAGGAGTAGGGGATGAGGAAGGATGGGGAGGGAGGGATGAAGAGGAGGAGGAGGACAGGGGAAATTACCGAGACTAAAAACAAAGGATGGCGAGGAGGGGGAGGAAGAGGAGGGTGGGAGGGAGGGAGGGAGGATGGAAGGGTGAGAGGCATTGATCTGAGGAAGAGAGAACAAAACAGCATAGGAATCAAACATTTCGACCGGTTCTGGCAGCTCGTGGGCGTCCAGAGGCCCCTGGGGACTTCCAGAGACCCCCAAGGGACTGCCGAAGGCCTCCGGAAGACCCCCTGGAGACCCTCGGAGACGTTTGTTGGCAGGAGGAGGAGAAGGAGGCTTGGCATCGCTCGGACGTGTGCATTTTCTCTCGGCATGGACCATCGAGGAGCATCTTTGTTCTCTTTGCGAAACAATGCAGGCACGAATCCGAAAAATGTACAGGTAATGGACGTCCGAGCAATGATGAGGAGGAGACCTCGGAAATTCGGCCAGGCGGCCGCAGTCTCATTGAGGCATGCTTCACTCCCAGATGCTCGCGGGCGGAGATCGTTTCCAACGCCAAGCGAGGACACTGATCACCTTTCTTTCGTTGATGGCATCGAAGAGACATTACATCGCGCCGCCGCCGCCGCCGATCAACACAGCCACTATCGTGTCCCGAGTTTATTCCATCCATGAGCTTCTTCTCCCCCTCCATCACCATGTCATCACCATCACCATCATCATCAGCAGCATCATCATCATCATTATCATCATCATCAGCTGCAGCAGCAGCATCATCAGCCTCATCATCATGCTTTTATGTATCATCCTCCTCCTCCTCCTCGTAGTCATAGTCCTGATGCTATTCCGGTTTCTTCCTGACTGCCTTAAATTTCTTAGCAGTAGTGTTTTTGCGTGTATAATTGTATGTTCCTGGTCATTGTCCTCGCCCTTCTTCCTTAATCTTCCTATTACTATAGACTCCTACGAGGCCGCCCAGCTGGCTGATAGCAACCCGATGAAGGAGGCCACATCCTGCCATCGAAAGCCAATACGGCATCGATGCGCCCCTGCCAACATGGACGTCTGGGCTTTCGACGTCCTGGACGTGTGTGCGTTGCTCGTCTAAGGCAGCCGCCGCCTGCCCAAGCCCGGCCGCTGCCGGTGTTGGACAACCCCAGATCTCTCACGTCGTGAATGTTTCAAGTCGTGGACCGCCAGAGGTCCCGACCCATCAGAGGTCCATTTCGATCCGATCCATCCCGTCCGATATCGATGTTGGCCAGCCCGATCCGATTCGGGTTAAGATACTCCGACGGTCCGATGCGGCCCGATGTGTGCATGGCGCCGTTGTGCATCCTGGCGCTGCCGGGGCCGGCCCTTCCTCTCGAAGTTTGTGACGGCTTGGCAAGGGATCCCGGAGCCCGAAACTGCGTCCCCCCCCCAATTCACCCCCTGGTCACTGCGCCACCGTTGACGAGCACCCGATCACGCACGGGCGTGTCAGGCTTCTTCCACCCCCCCTCCTTCCTTAGTCCTCCCGTCCTCCCTCCCTCCTCATCCGTCCCCCGCCTCCCTCCTCCTCCTCCTCCTCCCGGAGAACTCCCGGAGGAAGGGGGTCGGCGCTCCACCCCTCGCCACCCCAGACCTTGCAGGTGCTCCAGCGTGGAGGCGGCGGTGGAGTTCCTCATGTCGGAGGAGCACAGGCTCCCCCTGGGGGAGGGGAGTCGAGGATCACAGGACCACAGGATCGAGGAGGGGATCCCAGGACCACAGGATCGAGGCGGAAACTCCTCCTCGCGGGGTAACGCGGTCCCGGGGAGAAGCCAGAGCGTCGAGCGGATCGAGGAGCAGGAGGAGGCGGAGGAGGAGGAGGAGGCGATGGAGTTCCCCATGTCGGAGGAGCGTTGGGGGTCCTCTGACCGATCCTACACTTTGCCTCCGCCCCCTCGGCCGCAGTTCGAACGAACGAAAAGAAGAAAAGGTGGACGAACACCAAGAGCAAGAGCAGGAGCAAGAGGAGGAGGAGGAGGAGGAGGAGGAGGAGGAGGAGGAGCAGGAGGATGAGGTTAGACGAAAGGTCACGGCGGGAGAGAGAGGGCGGGGGGGGGTGAAACAGGGGTGGTCAAAGAAGAATGTGTTCCCATGTGGGGGGGAGGACGAGGAACAGGAGGAGGAGGAGGACCAGTTCAAAACAAAGGATCATCAACGATGCTGCAATAAACCACCCCTCCAAGTTCACTCTTCACAGGTCCCTACAAGGGTTCATTTTCACTAACGGGACTGCCCCGTTGGAAGATAACCGTCTGAAAATCCAGAACCGTTCCAGGCCACCATTCCCGGGACTTCAACGCCGCGATCATCGTTATTGTTGCGTCCTGACGATCCTGAGCCTTGACCGAACACCGTTCCTGGGATATCGAGCCAAAACATTGTTCTTACGCTAACCGTAAGAACCCGTGAACGTGCGATAAGTTCGTAAAAGCGAATGCGCACGGCGCCGAGGCGAGAACCACATTTTGAAAAGGTACCGACCTCCATCCGGGAAGCTCTTGCCAACTGTCAAAACGAATGTGCGCGGCGCGGAGGCGAGATCCACGTTTAGAAATGGTGCCGCCCTCCATGCGTGAACATATTGTGTTGTTTTAGACCGATCGCGCACGGCACTAAGGCGAGGGCCACATTTTGAAAGGGTACCGCCTTCCAACCCAGAAGCTCTCGCATTTTTTGAAGAAGCAAACAATCGCGCGCAGCGCTATAGCCACGTTTTGAAAACGGCCCGCCCTCCATTCGTGAGGCTCGTGCACACTCCCAGCTGAAGTATCATAAGTGGTGAGGCGGTCTCAGGCGACATGCCCAGCCCGTCTCTGTGTGCGACAGGGATTCAGTTATTCATAAAAAAGAGGAGAGGAGGAGGAGGAGGAGGAGAAGGAGGAAGAGGAGGAGGAGGAGTCTCAAGACGGGGACGAGCTGGACGAACCCGAAGAGCAGACGCAACCCGACGGCAGGCGCGCCTGCGAGGGCGGTTGGCTGCAGCCCGTGGCCGCCGGCGCCGCCGCCGCCGTCGGGCAGGTGGCGCAGCTGGGGTCGCAGCTTCGCGCCTGGCTGCGGCCGGACGCCCCTGGCGGCGCGGCCCCCAGCCTTGGCGATTGGGGCGTCCTGATATATATATATATATATATATATATATATATATATATACACATCTACATATACATATATATAGTTCTAGTCCTACCCCTCCTTCCCTCCTCCTTCCCTCCCTTCCTCCTCCCTCCCTCCCTCCCTCCTCCTCCTCCCTCCTTTTCCTCCCTCCTCCCTCCTCCCTTCCTCCCTCTTCCCCCTTTCCCTCCGCAGCCTTCCTGGCTCAGGATGACTTCGTTCCGTGACAGTGCACGGAGACCCCTGGTCCAGGGCCAACGCATGACGCAGCTTTGCCGCCTCGCCGTTCTCGCGGCGATGGCCTCCATGTCCATACTTACATATCTCAAGCGCCCATTCTTTGCTGCGGCTTGCGCGGACTACCTATCGCTCTCGTCATGTCGACCGCAGGAGATGATGCAGCATCCCAGCGAGGTCCCGACCCCTGGGCCGAGTCCGCCGCCAAGCTACCGATCGGGGAACTACCAGCCCCTTTTCGTAAGGAATGTGGAGATGCTCTTGCCGCACAAGTCCAGGGAACTGCCATTAGGTTCGAGGCCGCAGCCAAATCCGCCACAGACACTGCCACATCCCAGTTCGTCGAGATCGTCATTCAGATTGCTGCCGACCTCTTCTCCAAGAACTGGCGCACCGAAGGAGCAGTCATCGCCATCAAGTCCTGCATGGTTCATTCCAATCAAATCAACTGTGAACTACAAGCCGCTGTTGCCCAACTTCAACCCGTTGCAGATGCTGCTGGGGTTAGGGTCCCCGTACATCGACATCGCCTCCTTCGGCACCCGGAACCGCGACGCGGACCCTTTTTCACATTCTGGCGCGGATGCGCATCATCATACACAACGGAAGACGCCAAGCCCGCCCTCATCGATTGGTTCAAACATGCTCAAGTTACGTCCAGCTAAGTATTGCTCAACACGGCCGGCACCGCCAAGCTCCAATCTTTCATGGTCACCGGTGGCACGGTGGCGCTTGAGCCGCGTGCGCGACGATTCCACAAAGCTTGTCGTGAAGGACGTGGTTGGCGAGACTTCGCCATCAAGCTGGACTCCGTTCCTGTTGTTCCTCTGATCGTCTCTGCTGACAGCAGCCCCGAGATCGCCCGCCGATAAGTTCGAATCAAAAAGCGGCTCAGAAGTAGCACAAAGCGGCCCAAGATCATGCTCGTCAAGTGCCCAGCCGTCGACATTCGCATCCACCATCGCTTCGGCTTCACGTCGCACGTGGGCAGTGCACTGATGCAGCTTCATGAGGGTGTTACAGCTTATGGCCGCGCCCGCATCCCATGGCCCGCGGGTGCAACACCCGTCGGGCTCACGCCCGCGTTCGATAAAAGTTTCGCAGATGCTCTTGCTGCAGCGCAGTGGCTCCCACCCCGCGCATCCACCCCCCAGCGCAGGAAGGCGCTCGCGTTGCGTTCTGGAACAACCAGGGTAGCTTCAAACCGAGACGGTCTAAGCAAACGCCGCCACCCCCTGTGGCGCATGAGGCAACGCGCTGCGATCGCCTTACATGAGACACGGATCCGAGTGCGACATGCACCCCCTCGCGAACTCCGCCCAGTACGCTTAAGCCGGGCACCGGTCTGGCGTCCCGAACAACCTTTCGGTTGGCGGCGTTGGCCTCCTCGCCCCCGTTGGCAAGGCCGAGCTGAGCCGCCCACCCGAAGTCCGACCGTTTCGCTTTTTCGGAACGACCACCCCGGGGGGCGAGCACCGTGGCCCCGAGTCAACGACATCGAGCGGCGCCACGACATCTCCTAAATGCTTAGGACTTAGGACCACGACCACCTTCCTGCTGACCGTGCGAAACTTCGGCTACGGCGTACGTTGCACGAACACGGTGAAGAACGCCTTCTGGAACGCGCGCTGACCGCCTTCGGCGACCTCAACATCTTCGACCACCCGCCGATGAGCCTCCGCCCCCTTGCAGATTCTGCCACCGTCGCTGAGCAGAGGCACCAGTTCCAGGCCGCGCTATGTCGAAACATGTTTTTGGGCATGGTCGGGATCACCGCGCGATCGATCACTCACAGGTGCACCACCTGCCTGACCGAGTCCAGAATCGACAGATGCCCCCCCTCCCCAGCGCGCGCCGCGCCCCACTGGAGACGGCGGCGCCCACCGCCAACGAGGCGCGGCTCGAGGGGCCAACTGCGTGGACAGCGACCGCATGGCCATGCACTTCTGCGTCCGCCCTGCACGCGAGCGTTACCAACGAGACAGGGGCGCCCCCGCCTGCATTTTCGATTCGCTGTACTACCAGCACCATGTTTCTCTCCTATGAGCGCGACCGACCTGTCCAGCTTGAATGTCACGGCTAAGTGGCGCACGATGAAGATGCTCATGCGCGAGGCCGCTAGACGCGCGCGCGACGCGGTGACCTCTATCCAGACCGCCGATCTGTCCAGCCAGCCCTCAGGAACCCCCAAGAGGCCCGCGCAATCCGCAGCATCGCGAGGGCGACATGGCATCAAGACAGCGTTAGCGAGCAAGCTGATCCTCCACAAGACCATAGGGCCACAGCATTTCCGCGTCGCTGAAGGCTGGGTGGAAGTCATCGACATCGCCGCCTTCAAGACAGACCCCGACAATACCCACGCCGGCCTTTCTCCGGCGAAGAGAAAAGTCAAAACATTTGCCCATTCACGAGATGCCCGCGCCGAGAACTACGTCAAGCTCGGCGATCGATAGCGCCAGCGCTCCCGCAAAAATGCCGCAAGGGTGAATGGTGGAAGCTTTCTTGAAGAGGTTCGAGGTGGCTGGGATCCAGATACCGCTTGGCAACGCCAACACCACGTTCAGAGACCCCGCCGCCACGCGCGTCGCCATCACGAACCACTTGGGGCCGATCTTCGCCGCCAAGCACGTCGACGACGCTGCCGTCGCCACCCAACCTGGACCGCGCCCCCCCCGCAGAGGCCCGCGCGGATGATCGCGACCCCCGACGCCGCCAGCCTCGAGCAGTCCGCCCGTTTCGCCGGCGACGCTGCCCCTGGACCAGACGGCCTTCCACGCCGCGGATAGCTTTGCACCCTGAAGAGCTTCGATGTGCTAGCAGAGCTCTGCGACCACATCATCATGGCCCCCATCCGCCCCCTTCGGCTTAAACAATTCCCTCGTGTCCACGCCCCCCAAGGACGGCGAGCAGAACGGCGACGCGGAACGCACCCGCGCGCTTGAGCGCCTGCGCCCAGCATCGGCGACAAGCCCCGACATCGAGGCCATTGCCTTTGCAACGAACAGACCCTGCCACAAGTGGCCGCCGAAACCACTCCCGAGCAGCAGAGTTTCGCCAGCGGCCGGCAGCTCCCAAGAGACATCGTCACCATAAAACGAAGGTTCGCCGCATCAGCATACTGCCTTCTGCCGACCAAGAAGCACCCGCATTTGTCAGCATGGACGTCGCGGCTGCCTTTCCCACCTCAGTGCGCTCATGGATGTGGATGGTACTCGGCAGGTAGGGCATCCACGGCAATATTGTGGCCCACCTCCGTTCATGGTACTTCATGTACTTCGCCGTCCTCGAGCTGGACGAAGGCCGCCGAGACCGTTGAAAGAGGGGAGAAACAGGAGAGGGAGGAGGAGGAACGCAGGAGGGGAGGATGAGGAGGTGGAGGAGGAGTGGGCGGGGACGAATGACGAGCCCTGAGGGCTTCCGTAATCTGAGCCACACAAAGAAGCTTCGCAAAATATCATTGTGTTCGCTGGCACGTTTGGCGCTCTGGTGTACAAGCGCATTGTGGTGTACGGAGGCACTGTGGCGTGCACAGGTGTTGCAGTGCACATGGTTGCTGTGGTGTACACAGTCGCTATGTTGTATACAAGCGCTCTGGTGCACGACGGCAATGTGGTGTACACACGCTGTTGCGCACACGGCTGCGGCAGTTTACAAACATTGCTGTGTACATAGGCGACGTGCACAGGCACGGCGGTGTACATGGGCGACGTGATGCTGCGGTGCACGCGGCTGTTGTAGTGTAGGGAGGCATTGTGGTGTACACAGGCGGCGCTGTGTTGCACGCGTGCATTGGGCCTTTCGTGCGCAATTGTGGCGCGCACAGGCTATTGATGCGCCGGTGGCGCGGACGCACCCTGGCGGGTGCACGCCGCGGCCGCCGTTACCATTACCTTCCCGGCCGCCCCGCCCTCCTTTTTGAGTAATGACCATTACCCGGAAATGGGAACAATTACTCACTGCGTGGAGCTCCCCATCTGTGCATCGCATGTTTTATGTCATGCCACGGCGAGCGTCTGTTCATGAGCGCTTGACTATAATAGCGCGTCCACATGGGCGACAGGGCCGACGAAGACGAGTGAATCCTAATGCGAGTGGGGGAGTATGAGTCACAGTGAGCGTTGAGTATGATTGAAGATGAGCCTCCCATTCACTCCCCCTCCTCAGCTGCCAGGCCGTGCCCTCCTCAGCCAGTGGTAATGTGCATATGTTTCAGGATAGTTGACAGTGGTGTAAGACGAGCGTTTAGCCACACAAGGCCATATGTGCATATCATGTTGTATGATAGTGCCACGGCGAGCATTTGTCTATGATAAGTGTTTGCTCCACGAGCGCGTCCATGTGAGCGGCGAGCATACGCGCTCGCAGCGCAGGTGCACATCCACCACGCGCATGCATTTATTAACATGACGTGCTCCGAATTTGTGTCAGCGGAATCAAAGCACGACCCAAGGGACCAGCACGCCTCGACTCCTTCCTCCGTGCGTCCCTGAGGGTTCGTACCCGAGCACGACCCTAGGGAACAGCACGCCTCATCTCCTTCCTCGCAGTATGAAAACGAGCAAACCGCTTGAGACATCCCCGCAAAATTGCCGCGGACGGGCCCGTGTGGTTCTCCATGGAAATGCTGAAACCAGCGCCCCGCTTGAGACATCCTCAAAATCTGCTCTGGACGCCCAGGATGTTGGGCATGAAAACGAGCAAACCGCCTGAGACATCCCCCCAAACTGGTTGCGAACGGGTCCGCGTCCTACCCCTCTGGCGGCTTCTTCTAGGGGTGTTGAAATCAACGCACCGCCTGAGACATCCTCAGAATCTCCTCTGACGTGTTGGGCATGAAAACGAGCAAACCGCTTGAGACATCCCCACAAACTGGCCGCGAACGTGCCTGTGAAAACACCCCTGGCGGCTCCCCCCGGGGGTGTTGGAACCAGCGCCCCGCCTGAGGCATCCGCAACAGTTGCTTTGAACACCAAGGATGTTGGGCATGAAAACGAGCAAACCGCCGGAGACATCCCCCGCAAACTGGTTGCGAACGGGCCAGTGTCCTACCCCCTGGTGTTTTTTTAGGGTTGCTGAAACCAGCGCCCCGCGTGAGACATCTTCAAGATCTGCTCGGAAAGCCAAGGATGTTGGGCATGAAAACGAGCAAACCGCTTGAGACATCCCACAAACTGGCCGCGAACGGGCCCGTGTCCTACCCCGTGGCGGCCCCTTTGGAGGGGTGCTGAAACCAGCGCCCCGCCTGAGACATCCTCAAAATCTGCTCTGACCGCCAAGGATGGTGGGCATGCAAACGATCAAACCGCCTGCGACACCTGCGACATCTCCACAACCTGGCCGCGAAAGGGGTGCTGAAACCAGCGCCCCGCCTGAGCCATCTTCACAATCTGCATTGACAGTTAAGGATGTTGGGTATGAAAACGAGCAAACCGCTTGACACATCCCCACAAACTTGCCGCGAACGGGCCCGTGAAAACACCCCTGGCGTTTTTTGTTTCGCGAGTCCGAATACGATGGGGTCTGAATACGAGTAGGTTTCAGTCCGTGCGTTGGGTAACTCAGATTATGAGAAAGTCTGAGTATGTGTAGGTATGAGTGTGAGTAAGTCGGTGTATGAGCAGGTATGGGAAAGAATCTGGGTATGAGTAAGTCTGGGTATGAAGGAGCCCCAGCATGAGTAAGTCTGAGTATGAATAGGCCTGCATGTTGTGTGTTGAGTAAGTCAGACCATGAGAAGGTATGAGTATGAGTAGGTCTGAGTATGAGTAAGTCTGTGTATGAGTGGGCGTTTTCTCTTTGGAATCGGCGACGCCCCAGTAATAACTATTCACTGCGTGGCTCCCTTAGGGGTGCTGAAACCAGCGCCCCGTTCGAGACATCTCCAAGATCAAATTTGAATGCCAAGGATGCTGGGCATGAACACGAGCAAGCCAACCGAGACATCCCCACAAACTGGCAGTGAACGGGCCCGTGTCCTACCCCCTGGCGGCTCCTTTTGAGGGTGCTGAAACCAGCGCCCCGCCTGAGACATCCTCAAAATCTGCTCTGGACGCCCAGGATGTTGGGCATGAAAACGAGCAAACCGCTTGAGACATCCCCACAAACTGGCCGCGAACGGGCCCGTGTCCTACCCCTTGGCGGCTCCCCTTAGAGGTGCTGAAACCAGCGCCCCGCTTGAGACATCCTCGCAATCTGCTCTGAAAGCAAACGGTTTTGGGCATGAAAACGAGCAAACCGTTTGAGACATTCCCACAGATGTGCCGCGAACGGGCCCGTGAGAACACCCCTGGCGGCTCCCCTTGCGAGTCTGAGCATAACTAGTAAGCCTGGGCATGAAGGAGTCCCAGCATGAGCAAATCTGAGTATGAGTAGGCCTGCATGCTGTGTGTTGAGTAAGTCAGACCATGAGAAGGTATGAGTATGAGTATGAGTAGGCCTGAGTAAGAGTAAGTCTATGTATGAGTAGGTGTGGTCTCTCTGGTTCTCAAGAGTCGGCGGCGTCCAAGTAATAACAAGAACCCTATCTTAGGATATGGGGAACAAGAACCCCATCTTAGGATATGGGGAATTATCCTGGCGAAGGACCCAGCCATAAGCAAGTCGTAACGCTTTGTGGGCGCCGCTTTCGACGGGGCTCCTTATGGGGCCACGAAGCGCTGCCTTGGGTGGGGGAACCGCATGCGAACTGCGCCACTGGGGCGGGCCTTCGGTGGAGCTCCCTATGGGGCCACGAAGCACTGCCCTGGGCGGGGGAACCGCATGCGAACTGCGCCACTGGGGCATTCGGTGGAGCTCCCTATGCGACCACGAAACGCTGCCCTGGCCTTCGGTGGAACTCCTTAGGGGGCCACGAAACCCTGCCCTGGGGAACCGCATGCGAACTGCGCCACTGGGGCCCTCGGTGGAGCTCCCTATGGGGCCACGAAGCGCTGCCCTGGGTACGGGAACCGCATGCGAACACCCCCAGTGGTGCTTTCGGTGGAGCTCCCTATGGGGCCACGAAACGCTGCCCTGTGTGGGGGAACCGCATGCGAACTGCGCCACTGGGGCCTTCGGTGGAGCTCCCTATGGGGCCACGAAGCGGTGCCCTGGGTGGGGGAACCGCATGCGAACTGCGCCACTGGGGCCTTCGGTGGAGCTCCCTAGGGGGCTACGAAACGTGTGAGAGGTGTGCCGAGAGCAGAGGGAAGGAGGGGGAGGAGGGAGGAGGGGGAGGAGGGAGGAGGGGGAGGAGGAGGAAGGAGGAAGGAGGAGGAACGAGGAAGGAGGAAGGTGGGACGCGGGGCGCTGTCTCTTCAGAACGAGGACCCAACACCACAGGATGGTTGGGAAAAAAACGCTCACCATTTGCCAAGTGCTCGGGCCGCATCAAGAAGCACACCCTATCACACGCTCCACTCCGGCAGTGCGCAATGCGTCAAGCTCTACAACGTCGCCGCCGTTGCCTGCCCATCATGCGTCGGACAGCTGCGCGGACCGCCGCGCACGGCCCTCTCCAAAAGGCACAAGCCGGTCACAAGCTCTTCAGAATGGCGCCCAACAATTTTTGACAAATTCGACATCCAAGCAATGGCGCTCTGGATCGGGGGCGACAGAACCCCCAACAGTGACATGTCGATTAGTGAATTGTCCGTTTTCGGTTCTCGAGAGGGCGCCGCGGCCGTTATTTTCCAGGCTTGCGCCCGCCAGGTTTGGGCCTCAGGTCGTTTTCACTAAACCACGTTTTGCTAAAGGGGGGTCTGTCCATCCCCGACTGGACCAACATCGAGACTCCACGCGGCACCGAGGCGCTGATGGCCGCAACCATGTGACGCACCGCAGCTGCCACAGTTACGGAATGGCGGGATGCTCACCGATTCCTCTGCGACTCCGCCTTCGAGGATCTCAGCATCTCCGACGTTGTTGCCGGCAGCTGGTGCGCCAAATTTCGGAAGGGCCCCACGACCACCATCGTGCAGCGCCTTGCTGGCGTCACGGACTCGCCTTTCTTCGTCACCAGCAAGTGAACGCGCTTCAAACGCATTGCTAAGTCCACAAGCTTTCCTTCTCGCGGGCGCGTCCACCTGCAGACCGCCCACAAGTACGCCGCCCACGGCGCCTCCCGTTTTGTGAGGCTTGCTTGAACGGCGGTCAAGCCCCGCGACGCCAGGACAGACTGACGTGTCCGAACTGTTGCGCCTTTTCCCCCCTCCCCTTCCCTCTCGCCCAAGCCCCCCCCCTCCTCTGAACTATTGCCTTGTCCTCCTCGTGTTCCTCCTCCTCCTCCTGCTTCTCCTCCTCCTCTTCCTCCTCCTCCTCCTCCTCCTCCGCCTCCTCCTCCTGCTCCTCCTCCGACCAGTGACGTGCGTTCTACCAGTTGCTCCTCCTGCTCCCAGCCTCTCTCTCCCCCTCCCTTTCTCCTCCCCCTGCCCATCCTCCCGTCCGCCCCCCCATCTCTTCTGCCCTCCCCTCCTCCTCCCGTCCCGCCCACGGCCCAGACCTCCAGCGATGTGAGCCTGGTCGGTCCTGGCGCTTGCGTGCCCCGATCTCGGCCTACGGCAAGGGCGTGCTATCGGGCGCCCCTTGAGCCACACGGCTCCAGTGCAAAACGCGACCCGCCGCCCTGGCTCCCCACCTCCCGACGTCCGAGAGGAGGATGTCCCAAGGGCTTGACGAGTTCTCGCCAAGCGACCTGCGGGGGTCAAGATGGATGTAAGAAGGCAAGTGCAGATAATGACATCGAAATAAATCGATGCAAATCCGAGCAAGTCCAGATACATCCAGTTAAATCCAGAGATCTCCAGGGAAGCTGGGAGCAAATTGTGGCCGCTCCCGCGAGAATGGACAAACATGCTTCTTAGAAGCACCCCTCGTTCTTAGAAGGCGCGGGCCTTCTCTATAGATGCAAGGCCGGCGCATTCTACGAAGCAGCCTCATTCCAAGAAGCTTTTCCACCTCCCCCCTGCCCCCTCGTGTGCGCCGCCAAAGATAGGCGCAGGGGGGAGCTCGAGGTTCAAGGTTTTCGGACGGGTTCGCCTGCTCTCGGCGGTCTTTCAGCCTCGGCATGCCGTGCAGCAGCTGCGCCTCGCCGAGAGCGGTCCGTGGGTGCCCGAATCGTTCTGAACGGCTTCCGGAGGCACGAGTTATGACCCGAAAGCAACCAGGGGATAGGCTCAGGGAAGGGGGGGGTGCGCATCGACCCCCAAGCGCCCACTACTCACCGACAGGGGCGTGATGGTAGTATCCCTCCCCGCCCGGAACGCTGCCGCTTCGCAGTCGGAGGCCCATCGCGGGTCTATCCCCCCGCCTTGAGCCAGCCTGGCGGGGCTATGACTGGGATAAGTGGTTTCAGAGCGTTCCGCAATTCTCAGGGAGCGTTTTGGAGCGCTCTAGACTGGCCGCGGCGCCCGATACATCCTCCATAATCGCCAGGTCTCGGAGATCCCCGATTGATCCCGGTCCGATTCTGCACTGCACCCAGCTTCGGTTTTCGCCACACGGTGTGGTGACCACACCGTGTGGTGAGTCAATGGGGATTCGGGGTGACCGCACTGTTTTGGAACTCGGGTCGTTCTCCGTGGACGTCTCGGGCGACGGGGGCTTCCGAGGTCCCGAAACCGTGCGGTGACGGACCGCGCAGTGAGGTCGTTGGGGACTCCGAGGTCACCACGCGGTCCATCACCACACGGGTTTGCGGCCCCCGAGTTTCGCCTAAGCCATTCCCCAATCGTTCCCCCTCGTGCTCGGCTCGGGGCCAGCAGCGAATGAGGGGCAGGCTCGACTGGGCGAGCGTTCGCGGCGACCGCGGCCGCCGCCAGGCGACGACCCCTGCCACCTGCGGCTGGAGGCTTCGCCTGGGCTCGCCGCTCGCCTGCGGGAGCTCGGCTTCTCGGAGCAGCAGGCGGACGACGACGACGAGTACGACCACGACCACGATCACAACCGCGACGACGAGGACACCGACGACGACGAACGCGACGACGACCACGACGACCACGGCGACGACGACGACGACGACGACGACGACGACGACGAACGACGATGACAAGACGACGACGACCACGACCACGACCACGACCGCGACTACGACCGCGACCGCGACCGCGACGAGGACACCGACGACGACGACGACGACGAACACGACGACGACAACGACGACGACTACGCCGACGACGACGACGAAGACAAGGCGATGCCGACGACGTCGAAGACGACGACGACGACGTCTGACGACGACGACAACGTCGGACGAGGACAACGACGACGACGACCACAAAGACGACCACGACGAAGACAACAACCAAAACCACGACGACGAACGACAAAACAACTACGACAATGGCGAACACGACGACGACGGACGACGACGACGGACGACGACGGACGACGACTGACGACGACGACGAACGATGAACGACAAGCGACGACGAAGCGACAAGACAACGACGTCGGAAGACGACGACAAGACGTCGACGACCACGACCACGACCACGACCACGAACACGAACGCGACGACGACGACACCGACGACGACGACCACGAACACGACGATGACAACCACGACGACCACGAAGACGACGACGACAAGGCGACGACGATGACGACGACGACGACGACGGCGGCGACGACGACGAGGACCATCGACGACGACGACCACGACGACGACGGAGGACGACGTCGGACGACGACGGGAGATAACGTACGACGACGACGGACGACGAGCGACGCCGACGACTACGACTGACGACGGCAATGTCGGACGAGGACAATGACGACGACCACGAAGACGACCACGACGAAGAGAACAACCAAAACCACAACGACGAACGACAAAACAACGACAACAATGGCGAACACGACGACGACGACGACGACGACGACGGACACGACCTCGGACGACGACGGACGACGACGACGAACGATGAACGACGAGCGACGACGGAGAGACGACGACGACCACGACGACGACAAGACGACGACGACCACGACCACGACCTCGTCCTTGACCGGCGACCACGACCACGACCTCGTGCACCACGGCAGTGCCGGTTGGCGTGAGACCAGTCGCGTCGTGGGCAGACGACCGCCGCGTGTCGAACCCGCAGAAGCCGTGCTGAACGGTCAGCGCTTGCAGAAAAATGATCCCAGACGTGCGACTCTTGGTTTTTTCCAACACGGGGTCCCTGGAAGTCCCGACCCTTTCCCCGGGACGAGCTTGTCATCCTGAGCCACTTTTTGACGCTCCCGAGGCCCAGCGAGGGCCCCTCGAGACCGAAAATGGCCAAAGACCTCCCATCCTGATTGTTTTACGACGCGATCATGTCTGGGATACTATCATCGCCATGTGGGGGCTCCCCTGGCGCTCCCGAGAGGCCCCCGGGGGCGGTAGTCGTTCACCCGCGCCTCGACGCGGCACGCCCTCCGCCCGCCCACACAGGCGGAGGCCGCGGCCCTGCGCTGCTCGTCGGTGGAGGCCGCGGTGGACTGGCTCGCGTCCAACGCGGCCTGACGAAAAGCGGGCAATGTCCGGAGGCAGAGCGAGTCAAGGCCCCCCAGATGGGGTCGGAGCAGATGGGGTCGGAGGATCGTGCCGCATCGCCGATACATCGGCGATGCATCGCCGATGTGGAGCCCGATTTGCTCCACGCCGACGTCGCCGATGGATGGACCGACGTCGCCAGTGCATTGCCGATGCATCGCCGATGCATCGGCGATACAGCGATGCGGCGCGATCCTCCGACACCACCTACTCCGACCCCATTCAGGAGGCCTCTAGCGAGTCCCAGACCTCCTCGCGCTGTGAAAAAAACACGACGGGAGGTTCTTGGATTTTCGGCCTCCGGGGGCCCTTCCCGGGCCTCGGGGCCGTCAAAGAACGACTCGGGATGAACCAGGGCCCAGGGAGGGGGTCCAGACCTCTGGGGGTCGACGTTGCAAAAACATCACGGCGTCGGGGGTCTGGGGTTGCAGGGGCACGCCCGCCGCAGCGAGGTGGGGTGGCGGATGGCGGATAACCGTAGGCGCAAGAAGGCGCAGGTGCAGGTCTCTGCGAGAGGGGGGTCCGCCTCGCGAAGCGAGCTCGCCAGTGCCGAGCGCACGGAGCAAGGAGGAAGAGCAGGGGCCTGAGCGGCCCCAGGAGGGCCCTAAGATCGAGGTTCGAGGATCGCGGCCGAGGCGGTCCTCTGTTCATGGTGTCGTCACGGTCTTGCCATCTTGAGCAGAAGTCCGCGGAGGCCTCCAGGGGCTTCCAGCGACACAGACGGAGACCTCGTGGGAACCGCTGGGGCTCCTGGGTCCGCGGGGTGGGGGGGGGGTAGTCGAGTGGGTGTGCGGAGGCAGGTGACCTCGTGAGCACTCCTGGGCGCCTCCCTGGGACGGAGACCTCGTGAGGACTCTTGGGGCCCCGCGGCTTCCTGAGGAGCCCCCAGCGCCTGGCGAAGAGGCACCATCGCCCGTGGACCACACGCCGCCAGCGCGGATGGCGTGGCGCGACGGCGGGCAGCTGGGATCGCGAGGGGGGGCACGACCCAGAGGTCCGACGACATGTGTTTTCCATCCCCGTGCTTTTCCTTGACGTTGGCCTGCGGGACAAGCTTCCAGCCCCAGGACAGTCAAAAACGGCTCCGCCGGATCCGTTCTTGATCGTCCTGGGGGTAGTTCTTCGTCCAGGACCACCCCCGCGAACGAAGTCGAGATTGCTGGGGTCGCGCATTCAAAGATCACGCTGTCTGACTGGGAGAGGGGGGAGTCGGATGGGGCTAGGACGAGGATAAATCCCTTCAGAGCGTTCGGGAACGCTCTCAGAGCGTTCAAGCACGCTCTGAGAAGGCCACGGCGCCCGAGACATCCTCCAGAGCTGCCGGCTCTCAGAGTTTCTTTATGTATCCTCACCCGATGGTATCCTCGTCCTGACTTCGCCTAGCTGGCAGGAGTGAGGGGGATCGCGCCGTGTAGCCTTGCTTCTCCTCCGTCTCCTCCTCCTCCTCCTCCTCCTCCATAGCCATTTTGGCTCAAGCCGCATGCTGGGTCGGGGCCCCAGACGCGCCCTACTCTCTGCCGCATGTCTTTGGCTGCTGGCGCCGCTCTCGTGGCGTGCATGGCCCAGTGCAGGTGGCATGGTCCATCAACGTTCCGCTGCTGCGCGCGCCGATCGGGCTCGTCGTGCTCGTCGCCTGGGCTATCTGCGTGTTCCTCTTCTTGGCCACCGGTTTATCGCGGTGCCCGTTGCAGTATATGAGAATGCGAAGTGCATGTGTCAAGGGTTCGCTCTGCACGCCCATCTACAAGCTGATAATGGAGTGCGTTCTCACGGGCTTCGTCAGGCCGCTCTCCTTGCCAGCGACGGTGTGGGGCCTGATGCGCCGGCTGCTCATATCCGTGCTCACGTTCGTGCTGGACGTGCCAAACATCGTGTGCCTCCTGTACCCGTCCCAGAGGCTGGCGCTGGACCGGGGGTGGGGGCTGCTGGCGTCCCACCACCATCGTCGCGCACCACTCTTGTACTACACGATATCCTACCTCCTCGTGGCACGGCGTCTGAAGGCATTGCGGCTCTGCTCAAGTGTGTCCAACTTCTGGTCAATTTGCACGTGTCCGTGCCGTCGGTGACCCAGGTGCTTCCTGTTGGCTGCTACGCAGGCTCCGATCTGCAGAAGGTGTCTGGCTTCATCAATTCTCTCGCTAGCTCTTCTGGCCCGCGCAGTGTTCTCACTGCCTCTTCGCCTACGCCGCCACGTGTGGCTGTGAATTCGTCCTTCGCGTCCGACCTCGACTTCGAGACCGAGCTTTGCATGTTCGAGGAACTGGCTGCTCGTCAGTCTTCTTCCGACCTGCGTGCCGACCATCTGCAAGACCGCCGAGCAGGTGATCTTCCTCATGGGGCTTCGGCGTCGTGTGCTTCGGCGTCCCCTTCAGTGTCGGCGGGTTCGACGGCACTTCCACCGTGTGCTACCTCGACGCCGAGTGGATTGACGGGCAAAGGCAAGAACGGCGAGGAAGACAAACAGAGGGGCAAAGACGAGGACAAGGAGGGCAAAGCCAAGCCCAAGCGCGCAGTGAACGGTGGCGCCCGCTGTTGTCGGTGCGAGGGTCCACGGTGTTCATCCGCGCCGATATCCCGCCTTGCGGGTGCCCTGGAGCACAGATTGACTGGTCGAGCATTCCTGGTTACGCTGACCTCGTCTTTGTCGAAGACTCCGACGGCGACCAAACCAAGGCCAACAATGGCGACAAATTGAAGAGTCACGACAAGGACAAGGACATTGTCAACGATAAGAACAACGATAAGGACAAAGTCAATGACAGAGACAATGACGGGGACAAAGATAAGATCTAGGATACGGGCGAAGACAAGTACACGGACATTGTCACGGACCTGGGCGACGTCGCCGCTCCTCCTGCGTGGTCCGTGGGAGATCACGTCTGGCTTCATTGCCTCAACACCGCCTCGCTGAACGGCACGAGTGGTGTCATCTCACAGGTGCGCGCTGGCCGCGACCGCCTCGGAGTCCAGGTCTACTCGGGGAAAGTCGTCGCCATCAAAATCCACAACCTCCTCAAAACCACTACTTTGAGTTTTCCTTCGAGGAGTTCTTCACCATGTTCGTCGGCTCCGTCGCCTTCGAGGCCATGAGCGGCGCCGCGGCGCCGAAAGGAGGGAACCGCGCTCTCGAGCACGCTCGACTCCCCCATCCTCCTCATCCTCCCCCCCTCCTCCTCCCCCTCCCCCTCCTTCCCCTGCTCCTCCTACTTCCTCCTCCTCCTCCTCCTCCTCCTCCTCTTCCTCCTCCTCCTCCCCCTCCTCGTCCCCCTTCCTGCCTGACCTCCTCCACCCCCTCCCTGCCTGACCTGGGCCTGGGCTGGGTGAGCCGCGCTGGGGCGGGGAGCGTGCTGGAGCGAGAGCCAGGCTGGCAGCAACGCTCGGGCACGCGCAGAGGAGGGTACCCAGACCCCCTCGTGTCGCGGAAAATCACAGCGGGCGGTTCTTCACCACTTTCGGCCCCCAGGTGCCCTCGGCGGGCTTCGGACCGTCAAACAACGATTCAGGATGAAAAACCGGGCCCCGGGAAGGGGTCCAGGCTCCTGGGGGTCACGTTGTGAAAACAAATCACGACGTCGGGGGTTTGGGTAGTGCGGTAGCAAATCATGTGAGCCCGGTGTGCCATCTTACTTCCGCTTTGGGCGTCGAGCGGCGTCGATTCGCGTATGGGAGCCGATGAGATAGCGCCGATTCGATTCAGCGTCGGCGAACGTCGGTTAGCGACGATGTACCGTCGATTCGCGTCGATTCAGCGTCGGTTGGCGCCGATTCGCAAGAGCCGACAAGATGATTCGGGAGGCTCTCATGATTTGCCATCGAAGAGTACGGGGGAGGGGGAAGGCGTCTTGAAAGCACCCCTGCTTCTCAGAAAAGGCGCGGGCCTTGCCCATGGATGCAAGGCCGGCGCCTCCTAAGGAGCAGCCTCCTTGTCAGAGGCCTTCCCCCAACCCCCTACCCCCAGTGGCAACGATAAGGGTGGATAGGCCTAGGAGGGGACGCGTCAACCCCCAACGACCCATTGATCGCCGATAGGAGCCCGATAGCCCCAACCTGCCCAGGAACGTGCGGTTACGCTATCTGGGCCTTAATCGGCGGGCCTCGAAGCAGCAGCGCCGGGAGCGCGATGCGCTCCGGGCTGCGGGCGGACATGGGACCGTTGCCGTGTGCGCTCTGAGGGGCTGGACTGCGAGAGTGCCAGCGTCCATCGATCTCATTTCCCCCCCTCTCCTCCGCCTCCTCCTCCTCTTCCTCCTCTTCCTCCTCCTCCTCCTCCACAACATCATTATCAGCAAAATCACCATCATCAACAACGTTGGCGACAGGCCCGACGAAGACGAGTGCATCCTGATGCGAGTGAGTGAGTATGAGTCAGACTGAGCTGGGTATGATTGAACATGAGCCTCTTCATCTTCACTCCCCCTCCTCAGCTGCCAGGCCGTGCCCTCCTCAGCCTGCGGTAACTTCGGAGCTTCCCAGATGTGCATACTCTTGCTTCTCGTCCTCCTCCTCATCCTCCTCCTTCTCCTCCTCCTCCTCCTCCTCCTCCCCCTTTCCTCCATCCTCAAAATCTGCTATGAAAGCCAAGGATGTTGAGCACGAAAACGAGCAAACCGCCTGAGACATCCCCGCAAACTGGCCGCGAACGGGCCCGTGATATACCCCTTGGCGGCTCCCCTTAGGGGTGCTGAAACCAGCGCCCCGCCTGAGACATCCTCACAATCTGCTATGAAAGCCAAGGATGTTGAGCACGAAAACGAGCAAACCGCCTGAGACATCCCCACAAACTGGCCGCGAACGGGCCCGTGATATACCCCCTGGCGGCTCCCCTTAGGGGTGCTGAAACCAGCGCCCCGCCTGAGACATCCTCACAATCTGCTATGAAAGCCAAGGATGTTGAGCACGAAAACGAGCAAACCGCCTGAGACATCCCCACAAACTGGCCGCGAACGGGCCCGTGATATACCCCCTGGCGGCTCCCCTTAGGGGTGCTGAAACCAGCGCCCCGCCTGAGACATCCTCACAATCTGCTATGAAAGCCAAGGATGATGAGCACGACAACGAGCAAACCGCCTGAGACATCCCGGCAAACTGGCCGCGAACGGGCCCGTGATATACCCCCTGGCGGCTCCCCTTAGGGGTGCTGAAACCAGCGCCCCGCCTGAGACATCCCCACAACCTGCTATGACAGCCAAGGATGTTGTGCATGAAAACGAGCAAACCGCCTGAGACATCCCGACAAACTGGCCGCGAACGGGCCCGTGATATACCCCCTGGCGGCTCCCCTTAGGGGTGCTGAAACCAGCGCCCCGAGTATGAGCAAGTCTGAGTATGAGTAAGTCCGACAGGAGGGAGGACGAAGGAGGAGGAGGAGAGGAGGAGAGGAGGAGGAGGAGAAGAGGAAGTAGGAGAAGAGGAAGTATGAGGCGTCCAAGTAATTATTCACTGCGTGGAGCTCCCCATATGTGCATCTATTCGCATGGACCTGTCCGCCGTGAATGTCTAGGCGCAAGAGCTTTCGAATATACACGGGCTTCAGTTGTGACGGTCTGGACATAAATCTAACTGCGAATGAATTGGAGTGTGAATGAGCCTCAGTAGTACGAGCGCGTCTTTGTGCATGAGCCTGGGGCCTCCTGGGGCCTCCTGAAACCTACTGGGGCTTCCTGGGGTCTCCAGGAGCCTCTTGGGGCCTCCTGGGACCTCCTAGGAGGTTTCGTGCCCCAGGAGAGGCGCAATCTATAGCAACAGACGTACATAAAACATTGCGGATTAGAGCCACAGGAGAAGGGCAATCTATAGGAACACGCGTAAAACACCAAGGACTCGTGCCCCAGGAGAGGCCCAATATATAGGAACATACGTAAAACATGTAGGATTGTGTACACAGGAGAAGGACAATCTATAGAAACATACGTATAACATCAAAGAATCGTGCTCCAGGTGAGGCCCAATCGATAGGAGCATACGTAAAACACATGGGATTGGAGCCACTCCTGTTGCCTTCTGAGGCCTCCTGCTCCTGGGGCCTCTCGGGGCCTCCTGTTGCCTTCCGAGGCCTCCTGGCGCTTCCTGTTGCCTCCTGGGGCCTCCTGTGGTTTCCTGAGGCCTTCTGGAGCTTCCTGGGGCCTCCTGGAGCCTCTTGGGACATCCTGTAGCCTCTTGAGTCTTTCTGTGGCCTCCTGATGCCTCCTGGGACCTCATGTGGTCTCCTGGGGCCTCCTGGAGCCTGTGGGAGCCTCCTGTGGCATCCTGAGAAGAATCTGCGCCCACGAGCCTGGCCACCAAAACAAGCAAACCGCTCGAGACATCCTCAAAATCTGGCCCACCTGGGGGTCAAAATGAGCGCCTCGCTCGAGACATCCTCCAAATCTGCTCCGAAAACGAAAGATGCTGGCACAGAAAACAGGCAAACCGCTCGAGACATCCCCACAAAATTCCGCGAACGGGACCCCGTGAAATACCCCCCCGCCGCCCCCCTTAGAGTGCTGAGACGAGCGAATCGCCTGAGACATCCTCCAAATCTGCTCCGAAAACGAAACATGTTGGATCAGAAAATGGCCAAACCGCCTGAGACATCCCCACAAAATTCCGCGAACGGGACCCCGTGAAATACCCCCCCGCCGCCCCCCTTAGATTGCTGAGACGAGCGAATCGCCTGAGTCTGAGTGATGACTGAGTCTGAGTGATGAGAGAGCATGAGTGAGTCTGAGTGATGAGTGAATCTGAGTGGTGAGTCTGAGTGATGAGTGGTGTGTCTGAGTGAGGACTGAGTCTGAGTGATGAGTGAGTCTTGATGAGTGAGTCTGAGTGATGAGTGAGGACTGAGTCTGAGTGATGGGTGTGGTGTTCTGTCCTGTTCTGTGTCCTTCCGGCGCGGTCCGCCAATAACAAGAACCCCATCTTTGGATATGGGGAACAAAAGAAGTGCATCTATTCGCGTGGACCTGTCCGCCGTGAATGTCTAGGCGCAAGAGCTTTCGAATATACACGGGCTTCAGTTGTGACGGTCAGGACATAAATCTAACTGCGAATGAATTGGAATGTGAATGAGCCTCAGTAGTACAAGCGCGTCTTTGTGCATGAGCCTGGGGCCTCCTGGGGCCTCCTGAAACCTACTGGGGCTTCCTGGGGTCTCCAGGAGCCTCTTGGGGCCTCCTGGGACCTCCTAGGGAGGTTTCGTGCCCCAGGAGAGGCGCAATATATAGCAACTGACGTACATAAACCATTGCGGATTCGTGCCACAGGAGAAGGGCAATCTATAGGAACACGCGTCAAACACAAAGGACTCGTGCCCCAGGAGAGGCCCAATATATATATATATATATATATATATATAGGAACATTAGCAAAATATGTAGGATTGTGTACACAGGAGAAGGACAATATATAGAAACATACGTATAACATCAAAAGACTCGTGCTCCAGGTGAGGCCCAATCGATAGGAGCATACGTAAAACACATGGGATTGGAGCCACTCCTGTTGCCTTCTGAAGCCTCCTGCTCCTGGGGCCTCTCGGGGCCTCCTGTTGCCTTCCGAGGCCTCCTGGCGCTTCCTGTTGCCTCGTGGGGCCTCCTGTGGTTTCCTGAGGCCGTCCGGAGCTTCCTGGGGCCTCCTGGAGCCTCTTGGGACATCCTGTGGCCTCTTGAGTCTTTCTGTGGCCTCCTGATGCCTCCTGGGACCTCATGATGTCTCCTGGGGCCTCCTGGAGCCTGTTGGAGCCTCCTGTGGCATCCAGAGAAGAATATGCGCCCACGAGCCTGGCCACCAAAACAAGCAAACCGATCGAGACATCCTCAAAATCTGGCCCACCTGGGGGGTGAAAATGAGCGCCTCGCTCGAGACATCCTCCAAATCTGCTCCGAAAGCGAAGGATGCTGGCACAGAAAACAGGCAAACCGCTCGAGACATCCCCACAAAATTCCGCGAACGGGACCCCGTGAAATACCCCCCCGCCGCCCCCCTTAGAGTGCTGAGACGAGCGAATCGCCTGAGACATCCTCCAAATCTGCTCCGAAAACGAAACATGTTGGATCAGAAAATGGCCAAACCGCCTGAGACATCCCCACAAAATTCCGCGAACGGGACCCCGTGAAATACCCCCCCGCCGCCCCCCTTAGATTGCTGAGACGAGCGAATCGCCTGAGTCTGAGTGATGACTGAGTCTGAGTGATGAGAGAGCATGAGTGAGTCTGAGTGATGAGTGAATCTGAGTGGTGAGTCTGAGTGATGAGTGGTGGGTGTGGTGTTCTGTCCTGTTCTGTGTCCTTCCGGCGCGGTCCGCCAATAACAAGAACCCCATCTTTGGATATGGGGAATAACAAGAACCCCATCTTAGGATATGGGGAACATCATCATCATAATCAGCATCGGCAGCAGCATCCGTATCAGCAGCATCAGCATCATCATCCCGTAGCTTGAATGAGCAGTAGGAGAACGATCAATGGAGGAGGACGAGGATTGGCGGTGCGCACAAAGGGGAGGTGCGAGAGGGGGGCGGCCTTCTGAAATGGCGGGGGCGTTTCTGGTGAGGCCCCCCCCCCCGCCTTCGCAGAAGGCCGCCACAGCTTGCGCCCGTCCCCCTGTGCGCACTGCCGAGGGGAGGAGGGCCAGAAGGAAGAAGAGAGGGAAGAGCAGAGGAGCTGGCGAGGAAGAGGAGGAGGAGAAGCATCAGCAGCAGCAGGAGGAGGGGGTGAGCAAGTGCACGAGGAGGAGGGGAGGCGAGAGGCGGAAGGCGAGGAGACAGAAGAGAAGAAAGAGCAGAGGTGCTGGGGAGGAAGAGCAGCAGCAGCACAAGAAGGAGGGGATGAGCAGGCGCACGAGGAGGAGGGGAGGAGAGGAGGAGGAGGAGGAGGAGGAGGAGGAGGAGGAGGAGGAGGAGGAGGAAGAGGAGACCTCCTTTCCTCCCTCTTCTCAAGCAGCGTGCTCATCTCCCCTCCCTTTTCTTCTCGCTCCCTCCCCCTCCCCGCAAGATGTGTGGCTGTCGCACTTGGCTCGGGCAGTTTTTGTTCGGCTCGAGATCGGCTGGAAGTTTTGAGATCAACGAATGTATCCACCATGTGTTTCTGAGTTCGGATCGACCAGGAAGGAGCTTCAGAGGAGAGAGGGAAGCAGCGCGGCGCTGCAATCGTTCCACGAAGCTTCCAGGCAAAGTCTAAAGATTGGCCAATTCCGCTGCATTGCGACTGCCATCCCATGTGGTAAACAAAAGCATGCAGATGCGATGTGCGGTGTCGCTTCTCAGCGAGTTGGTTGAAGCGAAGGTGGAGACCAGCGTCAGCAGCTACAGCGCGGGCACCCGCGCGAGCGCAAGAGGCAAGCAGTGGCAAAAGGCCCCCTTCTGCTCCGGGAAATGCGGAAAGTGAAGCCAGAGCCTGATGCCATAGCTTCTACAGCCGAGCATTTGATGAAGAAGCCTCCTCCCGAAAAGCTGGGCCGCCGTTGCCGAACCACCCTGCCGGAGAGTTGGCCCGGTCTCCTGAGCTCCGTCGCCCCTCTGGCGCTAACACGGACGAGTTGGCCCAGGCTGGTTTTGAGAAATTTCTGGGAAGTTGGCCCGGACCTGTGATGTTCTAACCTACTTCAGCCTTGATCACCAGAAAGAAATTACCGAAACTTGTGGGTGTTCATGTATCGGGCCTTGGGAGGTGATACTCGTTCGACACTGTTTCAATACTTTTTTCTGGGTGTTCGAAATTAGTTCTGGGATGCCGTCCTTAAGTTCGATGGGAGCAACACAAGCCCAGATGCCTTGAGCGAGAATGGTCTTGATCATCATGTTCTCTGTTGTGCTATGACGAATGCGGGGTTGGCCAGCGCTTAATTAGTGGGTCCGGGAACTGGCAGGGCTGCTCTTTCACCGTTTCCGAAAATTGCTTCTTGGAATTGGCAACGGTAAGAAACGGACACGGCACAATAACTCGCCAGAATTGGGACCGGAACCGGAGCCGTCAAAAAAGCGACGACGGAACCCGAACAAAAAACGGCGACGGAACCGACGCGTAAACATGCAAAACGGAACTGGTTAAAAATACGACCCCACTAGTGGTCAGAAGTGCTGGCAGTTGCAGCCCGCTCTATGAGCGTCCTGGGACGTCTCGAGCGCGCCGCCCGCTCGAGGCGAGCGAGGGACTTCAGGAGAGGCCCCAGCTTCGTTGAAGAGCAAGGTTTCCAGGCAGGGCTCGACCCAAGCGGTCTTTTAGCAATCTCGTGGGCCGCGTTCGTTTTGATGTCGTTTTACAGCCAAGGCGGAGCGAGGACAGAACGAGGGAGAACGAAAACAACACGAAAATTGAAAATACTGCTCGGGTCGAGCCTGGTCTTCCAGTGACCTCATCGCCTCCCGTGCTTTTCGAGCCGAGCTAGCGCCAGGAGCGGTTCATAGGGTCCCAGAGTGCGCGTCATGTCAGCCAAGTAGGGCCCCGAAATACACCAAGACGGCCCCAAAGGGCTTCAAGATGCCCCACAAATTCGCCGAAGAAGGCACCGAGACGGCCCCCAAGAACCCCGCCAAGCAGGCCGCATATCAGCAGAGCCAGTAAAATAGGCCACACGACAAGCAGTAGGCAGCAGCGCGCATCCTGCTGCAGCAGGCAGCAGCAAGAAACAGCCAGACAGCACGCAGCAGCAGCAAGCAGTAACAAAGCCTCCAGAGGACGCCAGCCCACGACGGCTCGACAGGCCCCCAAGACGTCCCAGGATGGCGCCCGAGAGATCTTCAAGCGGGCCCACGAGAGCGCCCAGGAGGGGTCGAGGTGCCCCCAAGTCAGCCCAAGGTGGCCTGGATTAGCCTTCGAGGTGCCTCCAAGGCGGCGCCTAAATGGCCCCAAGTTGGCCCCAAGACGATGCGACCAACCTTACGACCGCGGCGTCAACGATGCCCACCGCGACGACGACGTCGACGACAACGACGACGACGACGTCGACGACGACGACGAAGACGACGACGACGACGTCGACGACGACGACGACAACGACGACGACGGTGACGACGACGACGACGACGACGACGACGACGACGACGACGACGACGACGACGACGACGACGACGACCACCACCCCCTGGCGCGCGCGGCGAGGACCCGCCGCCAGAGCTTCAGCCCACCTCGGCCGACGCGGCGCCGCTGGGTGCGGGCGGAGGATGCCTACGCGGCTTCGGCGCCCGCGTCGGCGTCGGCCGCTGCTGCCCCTCCTCGCCGCCCTGCCGCTTCGCCGTCGGCGTCGGCGGCGTCGTTGTCGTCGTTGCCGACGACGGTCGCAGAAGAAAAAACGCCAGAAACATAAATTGTTGGCACTCCGCCTGGATCCGCGCTGGGCCCCCCCGCGGCGGCGCCTCCGGCGCCGCCCCTGGCGCGCTCCGCACAACAGGAAGGGGGCTCCAGCGCAGATCCAGGAAATCCGCGCGGAGCGCCAAAAGTCCGTTCTACAAACAAACAAACAGAGGAACAAGCAAATTAACAAAGAAACAAACAAGCAAACAAACAGACAAACAGACCGACAGACAAAGCACTTGTTCCTTGAGCGTCCGAGCGTCATCACCGCACCGAGAGCAAAGGATCGCCTGCAGGCTGGCGCGGGGTCTGCGCGGCATCGCGAGCGTGTGGCTGCGCCAGGCGAACAGGCCTGCAGTAAGACGGCCAGCTTGGTGGGCGGACGATGAGCCACGGTCACACACACACACACACACACACCTCGGCCCTAGTTGGCCTGTTGCCCGTACAGGGATGTGTTCGTTTCACTCGTGATTCGGACGCTGTCCACCCGGCTGGTACACACACACACACACACACACACACACACACACACACACACACACACACGCGCGCGCGCGCGCGCGCATTTTTTTGTCGCCGCGGCCACGCGCGCAGCGACGCGGCGTAGCGCAGGTCGAGCGACAGCGAGACGCGCGCCCAGACGCACACACACACAAATACACACACACACACACGCATGAGCCTTCCGGGCAAGGAGCACCGAGCTCCCGCCAGCGCCTGCCTCTCGAGGCCGCCCCGCGCGGCGGCCTGGAGAGCCCCTCGCTCGCGCGCCGAGGCCAGCACCCGGGCCCGAGGCTCGGCGGGCGCCGCTTGCGCGCGCTGGCCCCGCGGCGAAAACTCCCACGCCTCGTGCCATCGCGCAACGCGCCCTCTTCCCCCCGAGTTCTGGGCCTCTCCCCGGACCCGCTTCTCCTCCCCACGGCCGTGCTGTTGACGGCCCCGGGGCCCGGCGCAGGCCGCAAGTTGCCGAGGGGTCCCTTCGCGACGTTCTCCCGAGACTCCTGCGTGTCGTCTCCCCGGGGCCGATGCTCCATCCCGGGCCGCTCCTGTGGATGGTCACGAGATGCTGCGAGGGGCCCCGGAGGCCGAGAACGGCCAAGAACCCTGCGCCGCGGCTGCCTCACGACGCGGGCACGTCTGGGCTCACAACCGGGAGGAGGTCGGGGGACGCGGGCCCTGCGGCGCTCGCTGAGCCGCCGCTTGTGCACCCGAGAAGAATCCTGGAGGCCTCGCGCGGCGCGCAATCGTTTGCAGTATCTAGCCCGCACGTCCGCCCCGCCAGAGTTTGGACGACGCTCGCACGGCGAGGTTCCGACGCACGTACGACGCAAACCGGACGAAAGTCCGAGGTGAATCCGGCGTGACGCAAATGAGGCCTGGTCTCAAGTTGCCGCGCGAAGCCTCCAGGATTTTCGCGAGATCGGGTTGATGATTCTGGGGTTCCAAGAGGGGGGCGAGGACCGGGGGAGGGTGCAGGCAGTTTCCGTTTTTTGTCCCTGGAGGTTCTCACGCATCGGGACGTCTTCGTCGAGGGCCGTGTGGGGAGGCCCGAGTCGTTTCGCACTGCCGCGAGGCCCGAGACATGGCCCGAAGGCCGCCAGGCATCGAGGAAGGGGGGGGGGCGAGAGGCCTGCCCAGGCCCAGGACAGCTCCCCAGATTTCAAGGCCCACGGCTCCTGTCTCAGCACGTCCCTTCGCCCTCCCCTGGCGCCGCGCACTTGCCCCCCCCCCCCCCCCCCCTGGGGAGACCAGAAGGTACCGATGCCACTGCTCCCCACACCTCTCCTGGGGTGCGTTCTGAGCAGGGTTCCGAGGTGAATCCGACAGTGGCGACGAGCGCCCCCGAGGAGGCCCCCCAAAAAGGGAAAGCTAGGAAAGGGTAGAAGAGGTGTGGGTACCCCTTCCTCCTCTGCCATCCCCTCCCCCCGCGCGGGGCGCGGGGCTGCCTTTGCGGCGGCGCTTCCTGCGGCCCCCCTCCGTCGCCGCAGCGCCATGCCGCGCGCGGGCCTGCCCCAGCGGGGGGGCGGGGGCCGCCCCTGGCGCCGCACGGCGGCGCCCCGGGCCCGCGCGGCGCAGGAGGAGGAGGAGCGCGAGGCGCAGCAGCGGGGGGGAGGCGGGGCCTGCGCTGAGGGCCCGCCGGAGGGCTCCCGGCCGCGGGAGGGGGCGTCCCGCGGGCCGGGCTGTTGCGAGGCTGCCCGCCGGCGGTGCTGGGAGCCCGTGCCGCGCGGCGGCCCGACCGGGCGGGCGGCCCAGACTCAGAGCGTGAGTTACCTACCCCGCTTTCGCTTCCAGGCAAAACCAAGTCCTACCATACGCCCCCTCGTCAAGCGGCCTGACCAGTACATGCCGTAGTTTGGCATCGCTTGGTATCTCTTGGAAGCGAGGGTGGTCAAAAGCGAGGTAGGTTTGTTTGCCCCCTACAGACGGGCCTCGTGCAGGGTGGAGAAGGAAAAGGGTGAAGGAGAAGGAGGAGCAGGAGGGGGGGGGAGGGACGCCGCGTCCGACGGGCCCGCAGGCCACTGCAACGAGCAACGAGCGGGAGGATCAGGGAGCAGGAGAAAGAGGGGGGGAGGAGCAGGCGCACGCCGCTTTTACCGTTCCTGTCTGCACAGCTTGCCTCGGCACTGGCGGTTGCCTGGCAATCGGCGCGCCTAGTAAGGGCGCGCGCCTTCATCTAAGGTGCCCTTGTGCGCCGCCCAGAAATCCCAACTTCGGCCTCCAAGGGTCCTGCGTCCGTACCACCCGTCCTCAATGCACGTTTCGATCGTACTTCGTTTTCACGGACCTAAGTCGCTGTGTTCTTCTACCTGGAGGCCTCTCGCATTGAAAGGACGCAGCAAGCCTAGCACTTCATGCCCGCCCAACTGAAGAGAAGAAACGACAAACAAAGAAAGGAGCAGGACCCCCACCTCGGTTTGGGGCCATTATTTGGCCTTCGCCGTGCCCCAGAGCCGTCCAGAGCGGCTCGGGACGCAGAGCCAGTCTTGCGGACGGGGCCCAGGTCTCCAGGGCGACGGCGACGACGACGAGGAGAAGAAGTCGGATGGAGGAGCGTACGGGGCGACGACGAGAAAAGGCGGAGGGGCAGCGGCAGCAGTAGGGGGGATGAGGCTGAAGGAGCGGCGGGCAGGAAGGGCAGCGGAGACAGCAGCCGCAAAGGCACGAAGAGCAGCGGGAGGAGCAGGAGCCAGATGAGGAGCACGAGGAAGAAATAAGAAGAAGACGAAGAAGAAGAAGAAGAAGCAGCGGAGGTGGAAGATGAAACGGATGCGGAGCCGGAAGAGGATGTGGCAGAAAACGAGTAGAGGGAAGAGGAACACGACGAGGAAGGATGTGGAGGAGGGGCCGCTCTCTGCCAGGAGCCCACGGGGGCGCCATCTGCTGCTTCGGCGACAGCCTGACCGTGGGCGTCCGGGGAGCCCGGGCAGGGCCAGAGGGGGCAAGGGCTGGAGTCGGGAGGCGGCACGAGCAAGACGCGGGAGGAGGAGGGAGCAATCCTCCTCCTCCTCCTCCTCCTCCTCATCCTCCTCCTCCTTTTCCTCCTCTTCTTCCTCCAGGAGAACGCGGACGAGAGGAGGCTGAAGAGGGGGGCGGGGCACGAGGCACGAGCGGAAGAGAGGGACCAGAGGGGGTGGTCCGAAGACGACGACGACCAGAGGGCGGGAGGGACCAGAGGGAGGGACCAGAGGTCGCCGACGGCCGTTGGCCGTCGACGGTCGACCACGACGTCCACCACGGCCCCCACGACCACCACGACCACGACGACCACCACAACCACCACGGCGAGGGCAACAACCACCACGATGACCACGACGACCACCACGACGGCGATGACGGCGACCACGACGGGACGAGGGGGGGCAGAAGGAGCAGCGGGAGCTGGAGCACGGGCCAGGGGGCGATGCGTGAGGTGAGGAGGACAAGAAGGAGGAGCAGGGAATTTTCTCCAGCAGGGAATGTGTGCAGTAGCAGGGAATGTGTGCAGTAGCAGTGCCTGCGCTGCTGTATGGTCATCCGGTCATCGGAGTGAAAGCTTTGGAGGAGGAGCAGGAGCAAGAGCAGGAACAGGAGCAAAAGCAGGAGCAGGAGCAGGAGGAGCAGGAGGAGCAAGAGGAGCAAGAGGAGCAGGAGCAGGCGCAGGAGAAGGAGGACGGGGAGGAGGAGGAGCAATAGGAGGGAGGATTGGAGGAGGAGGAGGAGGAGGAGGAGGAGGAGGAGAAGGAGAAGGAGAAGGAGGAGGAGGAGAGGGAGGAGGAGGAGGAGGAGGAAAAGAAGAAAGAGGAGCAGGAGGAGGAGGAGGAGGAGGAGGAGGAGCAGGAGGAGGAGGAGGAGAAGGAGGAAAACGACGACGACGACGACCACAACGACGACCACAACGACGACCACAATGACGACCACAATGACGACCACAATGACGACCACCACGACGACAGCGGCGTCACGGTGGCCGCGGGGGTTTTTTGGTGTATACGCGCAACCAGCCACGCAGGTCGCCTGAGAAACAAGCCGAAAGGCTCTTTAAGCAGAAGCAAAGGAAAGGGGAGAACTGGGGGGGCCGAAAAGGAGGCAAAGAGGACGGCGGCCACCAGAAGGGGGGCCAGCGAGAGGGGGGCCAGGGCGAAAACGACGAGCGCAAAGGCGGCGAAGGCCAGAGCAAGGGCGGCCAAGGCAGAGGCCATGGGGGCGGCAAGGGCAAACGCGAATGGGCAGTGGCTCATGACCAACCACCTGGCCTTGAAGCCGCAGTTGCGGTTCAGGAGGAGGCTCGGGGCCACTGGCAGAGGAACAGGTGGGGCGGCTGGAACTCGTGGCGTTCGCAGGGGAGCTCTTGGAATGATTGGGACTCCTGGGATGGATGGGGCTCCAGTTGGTGGAGAGATCAGGGCGCCGCAGTCGCGGCCGAGACGCCGCCTGCAGCTGAGGCTCCGACGCCGCAGTCGCGGTTTGCTGGCGGCCACGAACAATCGGCCACTGGCAGCATGTGGGCTAATGCGAACAGTTGGGATGCACCAGCGCCCCAGCTGCCCATGCCGTTGGGCTCGGTCTGGGGCTATTGGGTGCCTCCAGGGTCGCTTCCATGACGCCTCAGTTGTGGCATCGCAGAGAAAAATCACCATCGCCGACAGAACATATCAATAGTTGCGTTCTTTAAAACAGTGCCCGGCGACTGTTTTACAGAACACTGCCGTTCTTTAAAACAATCCCGGGGGATTGTTTTCAAACGATTTCTCGATCTCGTTATTAGGGCTGTTGGATTACAAGCAAACGTTCCCATTGTCTGAGTTGTGGGCGTGTTTCCGCCAAGCCCAGCGAACGGACGGTGACCACAATTTCATCGGCGATAATGATCCGGTGGCCAGCGGGAGAAAGTCGGGCCCTCGCTCCCACCACGCTGAGAATTCCACCTTTTCCAGGCTTGTTCTGGCAAGAGTGCGAGGGTCGTCGCGTGCGTGCTGTGAAGATCAAGTCCTACGAGCCTGCGTCAGATGCTGCACTAGTTCGCCAAAGCCGCTTCGAGTTTTGGGTGGCCAAATTTGTGGCGGACGAACTAGCTGAGGAAGCGACCAGGGAAGCCCAAGCCCCTGGCTGGGCAATTGCGGAAGTTGTCCGCCTAGATGCATTCAGCAGAAGAGTCCAGGAGCATATTCTGACCATATCACACCGTACTGCCACGAATGATGCGCAAATTTAATGGCGCCGGCAGTGCCGAGGACAGGAAGCGAGAAGGCAAGAGGAGGAAGCTTGCCAAGCGAGAGGCCATTGCTGAGGTCGCGGCGTCCACCTCGCATTGACTGTTCGTCTGTCCTAGCAGAGCTTGGACGTGTTCCAAATGCCTCACGTCCTCGACGGGGACAGCGGAGAGTTGGCTCCGCCCAGAGTGCCCTGGGTTCCATGCTCAAATTCACTGTCCCCTCCGTGGCCTCCAGAGATTCAGAAACGCTTTCTGGCGCCCCGATTGCGGAAGCTATGCTGCAACAACCTCCAACAAATTCTCCAAGCCTTGCCTCGAGAAGGTCTCAGAACACGGGGTGGAAGTTCTCAAAGCGCTGGAAGCTGGAAGACCCCCGAGGGATATCAAAGCTTGGCCCGAGCCTGAACCCCAGCTGGAACTCCCACTCCCAGCCGTTTTTTTTCTAGTTTGGGGGAGGGGACCCTGCCGCGGCTCACGGGCTGGGCGGATCGCAACCCAGTCGGTGAGTGACACATTCTGATGGGCCCCTCCAACTTTTAATATAGGGGCTCCATCATGTGGACACCGCTCAGAGGCTAGATGAGGACGGAGGAGGAGGAGGAGGAGGAGGAGGAGGAGGAGGAGGAGGAGGAGGAGGAGGGAGGGAGGGAGGGAGGGAGGAGGGAGGGAGGAGGAGGGAGGGGGGAGGGAGGAGCGGGAGGGAAAGAGGAGGAGGAGGAGGAGGAGGAGGAGGAGGTGGAGGACAGGCGGAGCATGCCGTGGGTTCGCTTGTGCACAGTGCCAGCGAAGCGGCCGCGGCATCGTCCATGGCGTCTCCGCGCGTTCGTTGCGGCGTTGTCGATGGCACAGAAATCTGCGCGCCACATATTTAGTAAGTGGGCGCGTGGGAGGAGAGAGGGAAGGAGCAGGATGAGAAAAGAGGGGGGATGTGAAGGACGAGGAGGAGGAGGAGGCGGAGGAGGAGGAGGAGGGGGAGGAGGAAGAGGAGGAGGAGGAGGAGGAGGAGGAGGAGGAGGAGGAGGAGGAGGAGGAGGAGGGGGGCGAGGAGAAGGGGCGGCCAAGGACCGGAGGATATCATCGAGGAGGTAGGGAGTCGGAGGAGAAAGGCGAGGACGGGGGCGAGGTCAAAGAGGAGGCGGATGATGATGATGATGATGATGATGATGATGATGATGATGATGATGCTGATGCTGCTGATGCTGATGCTGATGCTGATGATGATGATGATGATGATGATGATGATGCTGATGATGATGATGATGATGATGATGATGCTGATGATGATGATGATGATGATGATGATGATGATGATGATGATGATGATGATGATGATGATGATGATGATGATGATGATGATGATGATGCTGATGCTGATGCTGATGCTGATGCTGATGCTGATGCTGATGCTGATGCTGATGATGCTGATGATGATGAGGAGAAGGAGAGGAGGAGAGGAGGACGAGGGGGAAGGACGAGGAGGTCAAGAGAGCACGGAGGATGGCAGAGAGGCGTGGAGGAGAAGGGCCAGGCCTCCTCCTTCATCCATGTTTTTTCTCTGCCACCTCCTCTTCCTCCGCCATCCCCTCGTTCTGCCGAGTAACTCCTCGTCGGGCCACCACACGTGTCGGTAGGGCGTGCCGGACGGTTCGCTTGAGAGATTCGTGCTTCTATCGAATCGCCGATTTTTCGGATTGATAATTCCAATCACGGCCTCTTCCAGTTTGTCAACAACTTGCGGGCGTGTGGATGGGATGATTGCTCGAAGATGGGAGGTGATCGCGCGTGGATGCCCACCGCTAATTGCACCCCACAGCTTCGTTTTTGGGGTTCTGAATCCCTCCCTGCCGAGACTTGGGGCAACGAATCCCCTCCGCGTATTGTTTTGTCTTAACGAAGCGTTTCACGATCGCCCAGTTTTGACAACAACGAATACCGCAACACTGTGCGCACGCGTTCATTTGGCAATCGTGTTTTGAAGCGATGCGTATCACATGAAACTATGCGGCCCACATGAGCGCGTCCCAGCGCTTTTCGCCCGCAGCTATACAGCACTTGCTCCGGCACCGAAAAATGTGTTGGTTCTCAGCGCTCGCACTTCCTCACCATCCGTATCAGCAGCATCGCCAGCACCATCGCCAGCGTCGTCATTGCCTCCGTCGTCATCACCATCATATTCATCACCGTCGTCATCGACCTCATCACCGTCGTCGTCATCGTGGCATGGTTGTCGTCGTGCATTTGTCGTCATGGTCACAGACACCACAACTATCATCATCGTCGTCGTCGCCGATGTCGCCGCCACCATCAACACTCGCCCGCCCGAGCCATGGATTTGCATGATGAGGTTTCCCGCGTCTCGTCGCGCGCTGGGTTTCACACATAAAATACGGGTGAGTGGGTTTCGAGGCTTAGGGTTGGCGGCTCCAAGCTATTCAAGCATTACTGCTTCCTGCGAAAGAAGAATAGATTCCAACACCCTCCCGAGCCCAGACTTTTCGGTACCCCACTGGCGCCTTGCAAAGTACAGAGGATTCTGCCACATCGTTCGCTTTCCGTGCGAAGTCACAACATCACAGCCCAGCCTGTGTTTACACCCTCCTCGTTCTTGTCAAAACAATACCGTACACGCACGTTCGTTCACATCAAAAGATTACATGTCGAGAGCACCCTTGCGATACAAGAACACCATACTGTCCACACCCGCTCGCACATGCCAAAATCGCACCAAACACATCAGTTCTGCAAGCATGTCGACATACATAAATTGAGAACCCATTAGACTTTCATCTAATATTTTGCACAGTATCTGCTCGCGCACACTTGCGAAAGCCAAAGGCAGTCGATCAAACTCGTCCAGAACCCGCATTCACATCTCACCACGTCGTGCACGCACGTAATTCAGCACGCGGCCAGTGCACGAATCCGTTTCAAATAATACCATGTGGGCCACATGCGATAGCCGCCACTCACTTGTGAAGACATCCTTCCGACACCTGTGTTGCTCGACGCATTTCAAGATAGCTCTTCAACAATACATCGAAACAGGCTTTTGTTCAACAACAAATGATATATGTATTGAATTTCTGCGCGCGCATTTCCTCATCACCATCGTCAGTGCCATCGCATCACCGCCGCTATCGTCATCGACAATCGCCGCCATCGCCGCCATCATCATCACAGCCACCTTCGACACCGAAATATGGACGTCAGTACAATCATCTTCATCACACTGTCATGGAAACAATCCGTCATCGTCGTTGCCAGCATCGGCGCCGTCATTGGTTTTGCCGTCATCGTCACCATCGCCACCACCATCGCCGTTATCATCACCGTTGCCGCCGATGTTGGTATCATCATGATATCGCGCTCGCGCGAGTCACGGATCCGCATTGAGATGCCAGCGCGCCAACGAGGCTTTTGAGACGCGTTGTGAAGTTCCAAGTGGGAAGCGCCAACGCGGCCGCACCAGCTGTGCCAAACCAACTAGTCGCTCTGCGCGCGAGCTGGCGAGGACGTAGAGATTTGGCGTCATTCGGACGTGTGCACGGAGCATCTGGAATCGCCTTGGGAAAATTCCACGCACGAGATCGAATAATGCATGGAAAATGGGCGTCCGAGCGATGGCGACGAGGAGATGCGCTAGCAAGTGCCAAGCAGCAGCCGCAGTTGTGGCCGCGTGGGTGTTGCCGAACAAGTTGCAGGTTGGAGGGTGGGATGCTTGCGCGAGCAGTGGAGTCTACGACACATCTTGGAGTTGGTGAATCTTGCGTCGCAGATTGCACCAGGTGGAGCCCACGTGGGTTACCCGACGCGGATTGCACCTTCAAGGTCGCGCACCGAGAAAGCCATAGCGCACGGCCCGGGGCCCACGCTGGCAAGCACGTGTGGCCATGGCTGGCGTGCAACCTGCGGGGTGCAGGCTACGCCCCCTGGACTTCTGCCTGCACGGAGGCGTCCGCTCCCCTTCCGCTGACCGGTGGAGTGGGTCCTCAGGTGTTCGTCGGGTGCCCGCCCGTCTGCGCCTCGTGCAGTTTCAGAGCTGTTTCATCAATGAACTGGCGAATAGAACGCATTGGATGGAGATGGGCTTTCCCCTCTGGATAAAGATGACTCAGGTCGGGGGGATCTTTCTTGGTTCTTCGGTTTTTTGCCCGGCGCCCGCCCGTGCGCCTCGCGTCGCGCGCCGGCAAGTTCGTGCCCGCACGGAGGGCGCCTCGCAGGCGCTTCGTGCGCGGACTTACTGCTGCCAGCCTGCAGCTCATGGGCTGCGCGATCTGTTGTGCGCACGTGTGGCGCATAGGAACCGCAGGGAGTCTCTAGGTTTGGGTTTCCCTCCCCCCTCTTCCCTCAACGGAGAACAGGACTGGTCCTGAAACCTCCTCCTTTTCCTCCTGCTACTCCTTCTCCTCCTCCTCCTCCTCCTCCTCCTCCTCCTCCTCCTCCTCCTCCTCCTTCTCCTCCTCCTCCCTCTTAGGAATGACACGAGGAGGAGAAGGAGTAGTGAAAGGAGTCGTCGTAGTCGTAGTCGCAATCGTAGTCGTAGCTGTCGTCGTCGTCGTTGTTGCGCGGCGGGTGCCGCGGAACACAAGTAATTGGTCACCCCCTAGTGGTGGGATCCCAGTCTTTCAATAATGCCACCGAGCAAATAATTAGTTACCCCCTAATCAGAGTAGGTCCTAAAGACCTTCAGAGGTTGGATGGTTCCAACAAGTTACGCGTACACGTGTGCATACGTACGTTGTACCACTTAGGCCCGTTTCCCCACCCCCTCCGCAGCGAGGCTGAACTTATCCGGTCCCCTCTGCGCATCGGTTTCTTTATGAGACACGCTACTTCGCTGGAGGGCCGATCCTATCATGGCACAGAATGCCAGGGAGGCCTACATCGTTCCCCCCTTCATCCCTGCGAAGGAACACATTGCGGCCCACACGCGTTGATCTCACAGGCGCGTCCCCGAGCCCGCATGTCAAAATATTTCAGCGAACGCGTATGGCGTTCTGTCCCCTATGCCAAGACACAGCTGCGTTAACAAGTATTATCCCAGTGCGACCCTACCTACGAGTTGGAGCATCTAGGAAAGCAACATCTACATCTACACCGACAGCTACATGAACATCTACACCTGCATCTACATCTACATCATCATCAACAGCGAGACTCACATCTACATCTACATATACGATGCTGCGCTATGATATGGTATGCTGCGCTATGCTATGATATGCTGTGCTATGCTATGCTATGCTATGTTATGCTATGCTGCGCGGTGATATGATATGATATGCTATGATATGCTGCGCTATGTTATGCTATGCTACGCTGCGCTATGTTATGGTATGGTATGCTATGCTGCGCTATGCTATGATATGCCATGTTATGCTACGCTATGCGATGCTGCGCTGTGCTATGCTAAACTATGGTCTGATATATATATATATATATATGCTATGCTGCGCTATGCTGTGCTGTGCTGTGCTGTGCTATGTTGCACTATGCTATGATATGCTATGATATGCTCTGCTGTGCTAGTGCATCGCTGCGCTAAGCTGAGCTATGCTAAGCTAAGCTAAGCTAGGTTAGGCTCGGCTAGGCTAAGCTAAGCAAAGCTAGGCTAGGTTAGGCTAAGTGAAGTTATGCTCAGCTAAGCTAAGTTAAGGTAGGCTAAGCTGAGATGAGATCAGCAACGCTAAGCTAAGGGGGCGTAACTGGGGGAACCGCGGGGCCGATCCTGGGGGAACCGCCCGGGGCGATTTACACTGCCCGGCCCCTTTAAGATAGAGAGTAAGAACCCGTCTAGGCAGAACCTAGGTAGGGAACTTGTATATATGATTATGTACGTCCACACGCTGTTGCTTAATCATGTTCGCCAAGCCTTACCAGGGTTCTGTTCGCGCGAATTGGGCGAAGCCGTTTTTGCTAATAGAAATCATTCGGTTGTTAGGCACTGTCGAACGAGTCCAAACGAGCCACGCGCGCGCATGCCAAAATTATCGTACAATCCGCGCGCGCGCCCTGTCAATCGATGTCACGCGGGACACACGCGCGCTTCTCCGCGCGCGTACGTCGAATTCCGTCCCAACCCTTCTGGGCTTTCTTAACATGTCAACAGATATCTTCACACACGCACACACACACACACGCACATGTACGACCACTCACCGGCCTGTCATTGGGATTTCTGGCAGAATGTTTGATGTTCTGCGCGCGCACTTCCTCATCACCCTCGGGCATCTCCACAATCCGCAGCCGTTTGGCCGAAGCTTTCGATTCCCTCCAGCCTCTTCTTCCGGGCCGCCCGGGGCGCAGGCCTGGCCATCGCACCACCGATGCCGTGGGGCCTGCGCCTCGCGGAGCTGCGCCGCGTGGCCGAGCTGATGGTGCCGGTCACGGCCGCCTACGCACTGCAGGAGGGCGCGGACGCGCTCCTGCCGCTCTGGGCCGCGGGCCACTACAGGAGCGCGTCCGCAGAGGAGGTGGAGCTGCGCCTCGGGGCGCTGGGGCTGGGCAACAGCGCCCTGACGTGCCTCGCGCTGGTCATCCGGTCAGGGTGGACCGGTGGCCAGGACGCCCTGGTCGCGCAGGCCTTCGGGAGGAAGGACTTCGGGGCGGCGCGCGAGCACCTGCACCAGTGCCAGCTGTGGATGCTGGCCCTCGCCATGGCGTGCAGCCTGCTCCTGGCCAAGACCGAGGGCCTGCTGTCCTTGCTGGGCATTGCCGACGCTCCTGCGGCTGCAATGGCCGGCGAGTATGTGCTCGCGTGCCTGCCAGGCCTGTGGTTCGAGTTCCAGTACGACGCGCTGCGGAAGTTCCTGATGAACCAGGAGCTGACCAGGCCAGGCCTAGCCGTGCTGTGCGCGACTGTGCCAGCACAGATGATCGCCTTGCATGTCCTCCTGCAGTACACGCAGCTCGGGTTCATGCAGTGCGCGGGCGCTGCACTGGCCACGAAGAGCATCTTATCGAAGACGCCTACGGCGAATCACCGCCGCCCCCTGCCTTTCTGGAAACGCCTGTGTGGCCGAAAGTTGGGCTAGAGCTTGGCCAAGCTATCGGACCATGTGTTCCCCGGTCTGGAAAGCCTTCGGGGAACACGTGGGGAGAGAAAGAGGAAGTGGAGGAGAGGGAGGAACAAGGACGAGGAGGAGGAGGAGGCCTCATGGAAACCCCTTGGGGCACTGTTGGGGCCTCCTGGGAGCTTCCAGGGGGCCTCTTTGGAGGCCTCTCGGGGGCCTGCCTGGGCCTCTTGGGCGCCTTTGGGTGATTCTTGAGGGCCTCTCTGGCCGTCTTAGGGCGTTCCTGGCCCGTCGGACGCCGTCGGAAGCCGCTGTGGGGGCCTCCCTGAACCGACTTGGGGCCGTCTTGGTGCGCTTCAGGGCCGTACTGGATCGGAAACTGGAACATATACATTACCAGTGGCGGGTTGTTTTTCAATCCCAAGACTTTTTTAGTGTCGGGGACGACGTCGGGGTGGTGTGGTGTATACTTTTCCCCCGTTCTCCAAGGGAAACAACGAAAAATGTATACATCAGGATCCTGTATACACCAGAATCCGCGTTCCTGCGCGAATTCCAGCGCAGGGTCGGGAAAAGCATCGGTGTATAGAGTTCGCTTCCCTATTGGAGGCCCTCTGGGGCGTCTTGGAGGCCTCTTGGGCCGTCTTGGGGCCCTCACGGGGCCGTCTTGGGGCCTCTTGGGCCGTCATGGGCCATCTTGGAGGCCTCTTGGGCGATCTTGCAGGCCTCTTGGGCCATCTTTGGCCCTCTTGGCCGTCTTAGCGGCCGTCTTGGAGATCGTCTTGGCCGTCTTGGACGCATCTTGGAGGCCGTCTTGGGCGTCTTGGAGGTCTATTGGGCCGACTTGGGGCCCTCTTGGGGCTGGCTTCGGGGCCTCTTGGGCCGTTCTGGAGCCATCTTGGAGGCCTCCGGGACGATTTTGGGAACTCCTTGGGCCGTCTTGGGCGGTCGGAAGACGAAAATTGAGGAGGAGTGAAAACCTTTCAAACATAGGGAAAATCAAAGATTGTGGCTCCCTCGGGCCTACCTGGAGGACCTCTTGAAAGCATCATCTTGGAGGCCATCTTTGGCGTCTTGGAGGCCTCTTGGGCCATCTTGGGGCCCTCTTGGGGCTGTCTTGAGGCTTCTTGGGCCGTTCTGGAGCCATCTTGGAGGCCTCTGGGACGATTTTGGGAACTCCTTGGGCCGTCTTGGGCGGTCGGAACACGAAGACGGGGGAGAATCCAAAATCTTTCAAAAACCAAAGGAAAATCAATGATGCTGGTTTATTCGGGCCTTCCTGGAATAACTCTTGGAGACCTCGTGGGCCGTCTGGGAAGCCTCTCGAAGGCCTCTGGGGCCGTCTTGGGCCATCTTGGACCCTCATGGGCCGTCTTGGAGGCCATCTTGGAACATCTTGGGCCAACTCAAAAGCCATCTTGGGCCATCTGGACCCTCTTGGAGGCCATCTTGAGCCGTCTTGGAGGACTTTTCCGGACGCTCAGGTCGTTGGCGCGCCCTTTGCGTGGCCCGCGCGCTGGGCCGAAGCCCCAGGGGGAACTGCTAACAGAACCCAAACCGCCCAGGATTCAGCACGCCCGGCACCCCTGTGGCAAGCCAACAGGAGGCGGCGGATCGAATGGCCTTCAGCCCATCCCGCCACCGTGCCTGCATTGCGGGCCAGAGTCTTCAAGGATACTTCTTGGGGTCTTTTCGGAGCGCTATCGGGGCCTCTTGGGGGCCTCTTGGGGGCCTCTGGTGGGCCTCTTGGGGCCTCTTGGCGGCCTCTTGGGAGCCTCCTGGGGGCCCCTTAGGGCTTCCCGGGGGACTCGCAACGCCAGCAGCTCGCACGTGCTCTCCGAATGTCCCGACTGGAAGCAGTTAGCACGTGATTAAAGCAACGCGTTGTGCGCCGTGGCAACGGCTCCCCCTGCGCTGTGATCAGGCGTTCTAAAGTACAACCAGACGTCAGAATGGCGGAACACGGTGTGCTCTCCACCGGCGAGCACGGTGTGCTCTCCACCGCTCAGGGAGGGGATGTTCGCGCGGGGGACTCTTGTGGGCCTCTTGGGGTCTCTTGTGGGCCTCTTGGCGGCCTCCTGGGAGCCTCCTGGGGCACCCTGGGGGGCTCACGGGCCCGAGGGCTCGACACGTCAGGTCGTGCCCCACGTCTGTGCCCCCTCTCGGAGCCGGCGTGGGGGCTTCTTGGGCCGTCTTGCAGACCTCTCGGGACGTTTGGGCCCTCTTGGGCAGTTTTGGGGGCGTCCAGGAGACATGCTGGGCTGTTTGTTTGGGGCCAAAAATGAGGGCTTCTTGGGCTGTCCTGGAGCGTCGGGAAAACGAAAAGGCGAGAACGCCAAAATCCCCCAAAACGCAAGGGGGATCAATGATGTGCGCCTCTTGGGGTCCCCTCGGGAGGCCTCTTCGGGCGTCTTGGGGGCGTCTTCGGCCGTCTTGAGGCTATCTTGGAGGTCTTGGAACGATTTTTCGGCGACAGCGGGCCCTCCTGGTCCGTCTCGGGGGCCTCTTGGGGCCCTCTGGGCCTATCTGGGGCCTTCTCGGGGCCGAAAAAGTCACGCGAGAAGCCGCGAAGGGTCCCAGGGGCCACGAGGCAAGCCCTGGAAGATTTGGCAATTTTGAGTCTTGGCCCCTTGAAGGATCTTCAGGATTGAGGACTGAGGCTCCAGCGGATCGAACAAGGGACCTCAAGGGCACGGTGGCGGATCATTAGTGTTTCTCGGCGCGTACACATCCGTCTGCAGGCCACGCCCCAGCTGCGCTGGATGGTGGTGGCCCTTCCACTCCAGGGCGTTCTCGCTGGATGGCCTCCGCGCCTACGCCCGGCTGGGCCTGCCCAGCACTGGCGCGGAGTGCTGCGACTGGTGGGCGTGGGAGGCGCTCACGCTGATGGCCGGCGCACTCAACAACCCAGCGGAGCTGGCCGGGCACGTGGCCGCCACCGCGGCGTCTGATTGGCTGTTCTTGGCGGTGCGCGGCGCGCCCAAAGCCGCCACGGTGCTCGTGGGCGCGGCCGCCGGCCGCGGCGACGTCGCCGGCGTCCGGTCGGCCACGCGGGCGTGCGCGGCCTGCTGCGCGGCGCTTTGTGGTGCCCTCGCGCTGGGGATCTGGGGCTCCAGGGCGGGGCTGGTCGCGTGGATGCTGCCAGGCGACGGCCTGGCTGCGGTGGTCCTGCGGCGGCTGATTCCCCTGGTGGTGGCCCAGATGGTGCTCGACGCCGCCAACAGCCTGATGGACGGCGTCTTCGCGGGTCTCGGCTTGCAAGGGCCAGCGTCGTTGGGCACGCTGGTCTGTTGTTGGGTGGTGCAGCAGCCCCTCGCCTGGCTTCTGGGCTTCCACTGCGGCCTCGGCGTCGTCGGGCTCCGCCAGGCCGCTCTGCTGGCCGCGCTGCTGCAGACCGCCCACAAGCTGGCGCTGCTGCGCCGCAGCATCGGCGGCTCGGCCCCCGCGGTGGCGCGGGCTGCCGGGGAGCCGCAGCTCCCTGTCGGCGAGTACGCCGCACTCTGTGCAGGAGCTTAGCGGAGCTCGGGCGCAGTAAGTATGGAGCTGCGTGGCTGGCAGGCGGCCGGTCGCCAGCGGCAAGGCTATCGAGTGCCGACGCGCGCCTTGGAGGCCTGCCGACCACGGTCCCCGAGGACACCCGCAGGCGCTGCGCGCCGCCTGCGCGAAGTGCCACCTGGTGCCGAGGACGCACACTGCCTGTCGCGCAGCAGAGGGCTGCAAGCTGCGATCGAAGACGCCTACGGCGAGCAACCGAAGCCCCTTGCCCGGAGGGAACGCCCATACGGCCAAATAGTGTTGCAGAATTGGGCTCAGCTATCTATTGGACTGTGTACTTCCCCAGCCGTTGTGGACCCCCTTGGGGAAGCTTGTTGGAGAGGAAGAGAAATGAGGAGAGGGAGTAGAAGGAAGACGTCGAGGAGGAGGAGGAGGAGGAGGAGGAGGAGGAGAAGTTAGAAGAGGAGGAGTCCTCTTGAGGCCTCCTGGGGCCGCTTGGGGGCCTCTGAAGGTCCTCTTGGGGGTCCCTGTGGCCTCTTTGGGACCTCCGAAAGAGCGTGTTTTACCGCTGCTGACTGAAAACCGGGGGGTGTCACTGGGGGTTCCTAACCCGTCCCCCCTCCCCACCCCCCTCGAAAACCGGGGGGAGGTCACTACCGGTACGAACCCCCCCCCCCCCGGTCCATCGTGAAAAGGGGGGGGGTTCATTACCGGTTCGAACCCCCTCCCACCCCCTCGAAAACCGTGTGAGGTCACTACCAGTTCGAACCCCCCTCCCCCCCCTCGAAAAAAAACGGGGGGGGTCACTACCGGTTCGAACCCCTCCCCCCCCCTCGCCGCCGGCAAACGATGCCCGTTCCTCGGGACAGTTGGAGAATGGTGGGGATGTTGGGACAGTGGTGGGAACGGTGGTGGTGGGGACAGTGGCGCGGGGACAGTGGGACAGTGGTGCGGACAGTGGTGGGGACGGTGGTGGTGGGAACACTGGTGAGGGGACAGCGGGACAGAGGTGCGGACAGTGGGACAGTGGTGGGGACGGTAGTGGTGGGGACAGTGGTGAAGGCGGTGGTGAGGACAGTGGTGGGACAGTAGTACAGTGGGGAAAGTGGTGGGGACAGTGGGGACAGTGGGACAGTGATGGGGACAGTGGGGACGGTGGGACAGCACAGTGGGACAGCGGCGGGGACAGTGGGACAGTGATGGGAACAGTGGGGACAGTGGGACAGTGGTGGGGACCTTGGGGAAAGTGGGGAGAGTGGGACCGTGATGGGACAATGGTGGGGAGAGCGGGGACAATGAGACACCGGCGGGGGCACTGGTGGGGACAGCGGGGACAAAGGTGGGAACAGTGGGGACAGTGGGACAGTGGTGGGGACGTGGTGGGAACAGTGGTGGGGACAGTGAGGACAGTGCGACAGTGGTGACGGTGGTGGGAACAGTGGGGACAGTGGTGGTGAGGACAGTGGTGCATGGGGGATGTGGTGCGGACGGTGGTAGGGACCCAGAGTTGTTTGCTGGCGGTGAGCGTGAGGGGGGGGGGAGGAGGGGTTCGAACCGTCAGTGACCCCCCCCCCCAGTTTTCGAGGGGGGGGGGGTCGAAGCGGTAGTTACCCCCCCCCCGGTTTTCGAGAGGGTGGGGGGGGTCGAACCAGTAGTGACACCCCCCCGGTTTTCGAGAGGGGGGGGGATGTTCGAACCGGTAGTGACCCCCCCCCCGGTTTTCGAGGGGGGGGAGGTGTTCGAACCGGTAGTGACCCCCCCCGGTTTTCCGGAGAGGGGGGGTTCGAACCAGTAGTTACCCCTCTCTGGTTTTCGGGGGGGGGGGGGGGTTCGAACCGGTAGTGACCCCCCCCGGTTTTCCGAGGGGGGAGGGGTTAGAACCCGTAGTGCCCCCCCCCCCCATTTTCTGGAGAGGGGGGGGGGTTAGGGGAGGGGGGGGGGTTCGCCGGGGGGAAGGGGGGGAGGGAGGGTTCCAGCAGGAGGGGGGGAATTTTCGGAGGGGGGGGAGACCCCCGGATTCCGGAGGAAGAGGGAGGGGAATTTTCCACAGTAAAGCGGCGGTGGATCACGCTCCATCAGCTTCTGGAAGCCTCTCAGGGACTTCTTCCCTTCGGAGGCCGTTGTTGGCCGCTTTAGGGCCGTCTTGGTGGTCTGTGGGACTGTCTGGGGGTCCTCTTGGGCCGTCTTGGCGCCATCTTGAAAGCCTTGGGCGATATTAGGAGTCTCTTTGGCCGTCTTGGGCCGTCGGTGGGCCGAAAAGAAGCTGAGGCCAGCATCCTTCGAAAGTCAATGACAAATTAATGAGTTTGGCTTCTCTGGACCTGGGGGGACTTTTTGGAGGCCTCTTGGGCCGTCCTGGAGGCCATATTGGGGGTCTCTTGGGCCGTCGTGGGTCATCGTGAGGCCATTTGTTGGCAGACATGAGTGCATATTGGGCCGCCCTGGAGACAGTTGGGGCCACCTTTGCCGCCTTGCAGGCCACCTTGCCGCCTTGGAGGCCGTCCTGCGGCCGCCTTTCGTGGGAAGACCGATGGGATATGACATCTCCGCGCGGCCGGCGGGATCGGCCGGGATCCCACGGAGACCCTTCCCGAAGAAACCGGAGCATTCAAAAATCTTGCATGACGTCCACCCCTGAGGCAAGGCCACACGTGGGCGGCGGATCGAAGACGCTTATGGCGGATCACCGCCGCCCCCTGCCTTTGTGAAAAGCGCCTCTGTGGCCAAACGTTTGCGTCCAGGGCTTGGACAAACTATCGGACCAGGTGGTCACCGAGCCGCTGTGGAAACCTTTCGGGAAACACGGATGAGGAGGGGAAGGAAAAGTGAGGAGGAGGAGGAGGAGGAGAACGATGAGGAGATCTCTTGGGAGCCTCGTGCGTCATTCCTGGGGCCTCGTGGGAGCTTCCTGGGGGCCTCTCTCAGAGGCCTCTTGGAGGCCTCCTTGGGTCTCTCGGGGGCCTTTGGGGGCTTCTTTGCCTCTTTGGCAGTCTTGCGGCGTGTCTGGCCCGTCTGACGCCGTCGGAAGCCGTCTTGGGAGCCTCTCTTGGCCGTTTTGGGGTCGGGGTCCTCTAGGGCGCTGAAGAGCCGTCCGTCTTGGAGGCTTCTTAGGCGTCTTGAATGCCTCTTGGGTCGTCTTGGGGCTCTTTAGTGGCCGTCTTGGGACGCTCTTGGGCCGTCCTGGGGCCATCTTTGAGGCCTCTTGGGCGATCTTGAGGCAATCTTGGGAGCCTCTTGGGCCGTCTTGGGCCGTCGGAAGGCCGAAAAGAAACAAAAGGCAACATCCGTCAAAACATAAAGGGGGGATCCTTGAGTTTAGCCTCTTCGGGCCCTCCTGGAGGACCTCCTGGAGGACCTCTTGTGTGCCTCTAGGGCCGTCTTGTGCCGTCTTGGAGGCTTCTTGGGCGGACTTGGAGGCATCTTTGATCCTCTTGGGCCGTCTAGGAGGCCATTTTGGACCATCTTGCGCGAACTTGGAGGCCATACTGGCTGCCTTGGAGGACATCTTGGATCCATCTGGAACGGAAACACCCTTGCCGACCACCTCTGAGCAAGCATTCCTGGTGGCCGGCGTGCTGGGCCGAAGCCACAGGGGGAGTTCTCAAAGAACCCAAGCCACTTGAGATTTAGCACGCCGGTGAAGTAGACCTCTTGAGGGCCTTCAGGGGCTGCTTGGAGGCCTGCTGGCGGTCTCGGAGGTCATCTCGGAGCGGAGGGCTCGAAGTGTCAATTCGAGGTCTCCCTCGTGGACTCCTCTTGGGGCCCCCTTGGGCCGTCTTGAGCGGTCATGGGTCCCTCCTTGAGCCCCCTGGGCGGTCTTGGGGCCATCTTTGGGGCCCTTTGGGCCGCCGTGGAGCCCGAGAAGGCGACAAATGCGAACAACGTAGAAAAGCAAGTGATTGTTGCATCGTGGGGGCCTCTTGGGGGGAGGGGCTCTTGGGGCTCTCTTGGGGCGTCTTGGGGGGCCTCATGGGCCGTCTTCAGGCCATCTTAGGCGTCTTGGAGCGATCTTTCAGTGACTCGGAGCTCTCTTGAACCAGGAGGAGGAGGAGGAAGAGGAAGAAGAGGAGGAGAAGGAGGAGGTCCTCGGGCATCGTGGCGCCCTCTTTGCCCAATGTTGGGCCCTCGGGGCTCGGAAAAAGGTTTCGCAACAACACGCACGAGCACGCGCCACGCCTCCGGAACCGCCCAAGGGCGTCAGCGGCTTCGGGCTGCGGACCCCTTTCAAGAGTTTTCTGTCATCTCGATCTCTCTCTCTCTCTCTCTCGTTCTCTCTCTCTCTCTCTCTCTTTCTCTCCCCCCCTCCCTCTCTCTCTGTCTCTCCTCCTCTTTCTCTTTCTTTGTATATATGTATGTCGTTCACTCTCTCTCTCTCTCTGTCGCTCCTTCTTTCTATTCCTACATATACGAATAGATTGGCTCCAGTGGGCCTGAGAACTATCCACTCAGTGCCTCGCGGCACGGTGGCGGCTATCGTGTTCTCCTCATGCCGTGTTCGCGCACGTGTTGTGATTCTAGATGCCATGCATGCTTGCGATTTTCCCAAATAGTCTGCACTCAATATCCTCTACCCCTCGCAACCCTACCGAGAGTGCGCATTCACGGCTCAGAGCTGTTATGTTGAATTTTCTCTTGCTCAGCGCAAGACTTACACAGCACGATCAGCGCAAGGTTTCTGAGTCACCGCTTTGAAGGGCTCGTTCCCGTGGTAGTGTAGGTTGCCCAGCGTGTCAATTCACGTCCGCCTGCAATCCGCGGTGCAATTCAGATAGTTGCTTACTTCGAGAAGGTTTTTCGCGACAAGTGCGAAGTTGTCTCACGTGGCCTGGCCGATCGCGCCGAAGCGTGTCACAAGTAAGTAATGCAGGCAGGTAACTTCGCAGCTGTTCGTTCGAAGGCACCCGCAAGCGCAGAATCCTATGGCTGCTCAGCGTTGCGCAGTGAATCTCGTGCTCCTCCCATTCCTTGTCGCCCTCCTCCTTCCCCTCCCTTCCTTCCCCGTCCTGATACTCCTCCAGCGCACTCGGCGGAGCACAGAGTTCCGACGTCGTGATTTTGTTCACGACGTCGATCCCTGCAGGTCCCGACCCTTTCCTCGGGACCGACTTCTCTTCCCGAGCCGGTGTGTTCGCGGTCCTGGGGCCTTGCAAGGGCCCCCGGAGGCCTAAAATTGACAACGACAAAAATTTCGTCATAGCTTTTTCGCAACGAGTCGGGTGTTGCTAGAAGTGCCCCTGGCCCAACGTACCCCAGGATTTCCACGGAGGCCCCCACGGCCTCCAGAGCACGCCTCACGAGGCCCAGAGGGCCCCAAGGGCTCCAAAGTTGAACGAAAAAGCTGGGGGCACCTTGGGCCAGGGTTATGATGCTTCCGAATTTCGAGCGCCCAAAAGAGTACCGAAACTCAAGGGTTTTCACGTGTCGGGCCCTGAGGAGACACTCGCCCGACACTGTTTCGACACTGTTTCGACACTGCTTCGACTCTCTATTGACACCTTTCCGGGTGCTCGAAATTATTTCTGGGATGTGATCCTGCAGTAGGATGGGAACAATATGATGAGGCCAGGGGCACCTTTCTAGCAGTCCCCGAACGAGAGGAGGTTTGGTTTTCGGGTCTCCAGCGGCCGAGCGTGACGGTCCGGGCGCACTGGGAACTCCCTCGGCGAAGCGCCGCTGCTGCACGGCTCCTGGAGGCCAGAGAGCCGGAGCCAGCGCAGAGGTCCGAAAGCCTTGTACGCGCAAGAACCCTCCTTCGTGTTTTTTGCTTGTTCCGGCCCCCTGGAGGAGGAGGAGGAGGAGGAGGAGGAGGAGGAGGAGGAGGAGGAGGAGGAAGAGGAGGAGGAGGAGGAGGGGGAGGAGGAGCAGAAGGAGGAGGAGGAGGAGGAAGAGGGGGAGGAGGAGCAGGAGGAGGAGGAATAGCAGGAGGAGGAGGAGGAGCAGGAGCAGGAGCAGGCAGGGGCACGAGTGTTTTTTTCTGGTTCCTCCTTCACCTCCTCCTCCTCCTCCTCCTCCTCCTCGTTTTTTGTTCTGGCCCCTCGCCTCTGCTGCAGGTGGCGGTCGAGGCTCCCGCCCCGGGCTGGTGGCAGGCGGGCGCTGGGGTTAAGTCGGGCATGTCCCTCTACAGGAGGAGTAATCCAACATACGAAAAATAGTCTGGGGACGATCTTGTTTCCTGTGTTTGTCCTTGTTGGGGTAATTGTTGTTTTTAATATATATATATATATATATATATATATATATATATAAAAAAAAAAAAACATATACATATATGTATATATATATATATAATCCAACATCCGCCTGTAGGGAACATGCCCAGCCTAATGTTGGCGGGGCGGGCGTCAATGCACCCGAAAGAAGGCCCCTGCCAGCCAAAAAGACAAAGGGCGTAAGCTCGCCCCGCGTCGCCCTGGACGCCCCACGGCCCCGACAGCCCCCGAGAGCGAGCGGGCGGTGCGAAGAGGGGTGGCGGCCCGCCAGGAGATCCGCCGTCCAACAGCGCAAGCGAGTCGTACCCCAAGTTCCTGGAGGAGCTACTCCGCGGCGCCGGGTACGACTTCACGGTCGGGGGGGGGGGCGCGAGTAGAAGCAGCAGGAGGAGGAGAGAAAAGAGGAGGAGGAGGAGGAGAAGGAGGATGAGGAGAACCAGGATGAAGAGGAGGAGGAGGAGGAGGAGGAGGAGGAGGAGGAAGATGAGAAAGAGGAGGAAAAGGAGAAGGAGAAGTACGGAGAAGACGCCGAGGATGATGCAACAAAATCACGGCGTCGGGGATCCGGGACGTCGATCCTGGCTGGCCCGATCCGCTTCGATTCCGATGCTCTGACGTTCCGGTGCAGCCCGAATCGGGGAAACGTAAGATTCGAGCAAGCCGGAACTCGAGTCTGCCAACGTTTTTTGACGAGCGCGCCCTGGTCATTGACGGTCCAGTGTTCGTGTGCGATGCTTGCAGCGGGAGTTCGCGTCAAACCTCAGATTGGGTATCGTCGTTTTCATGATGGCCCCGTCGGGCCCACCCGAGTCCCCCGTACCCGAGTCTTACGTCTCCCCGAGGGCCGAGGGAAGCGGGTCCCGAGGGAAGCGGGTCCGGAGGTTGTTGTTCGCCGTTTTCCGGGTTTCGGGGCTTGCCACGGGCCGCGGGACCGTCGGATAACGACTGAGGATGCAGAGCTCCTCTTGGGGGGCGGCCCCAGGGTCCAGGACCCGTTCCCTTCAGGACTCATTGCCCATCATGATCAGCCACGCGCAGAGGGGGGGTAGGGGGGGAGGGGGGAAGGCTTCTTCGAAGGATCTTGCTTGTTAGAAGAAGTGGGCCCTGTCTGTGGATCTGGGGCCGCCTCCTTCTAAGAAGCAGCCTGCGTCTGAGAAGCCTTCCCCCCTCCGCCTACCCCCTCGTGCGCGCCGCCAAAATTGCATTGTGCACGGCGTTGCACGTTCCGATTCGATCCGGCTTCTCGATTTGGTGATGACTGATCTTTCCCGAGGCTTCCAGGGGTCCCAAGCGAGCCAGAAACGCCCCGCCAAAATCGATCTTCGCACATCGATCCGCGAGCCTCGAGCCTGGAGCCTCGATCCTCCTCGAACCTCAAGGGATGGGCGGGCGGGCAGGTGCACAACGCGGGCAACTGGGGGGACACCACTGGCCACATGGCGGTCAGGCCGCGCCGGCGCTCGCGCGGGGCCGATTTCTGCCCACACCCGAGCCAAACATGTTGATGATCTCTTTTTACTTTGGTACTCTGGGGAGCATTTTCTGCGTCCTTCCGGGCCCTGTGGCGCGATAGATGGTCAGGGGGGCTCTGCGAGGGCCACGGCGGAATTTTGCCTGGCGGTTTTCAGCCGGGGGCCGTCTGAGAGGGGGGTGAGCACTAGGGGTGTGTGGATATCATGGCCGGGGTCATGCTGTCTCCCTGGGCTTCGTGGTCCCATCTTCTTTTCAACACATCTCTCCTCCTCCTCCTCCTCCTCCTCCTCCTCCTCCCCCTCCTCCTCCTCCTCCTCCTCCTCCTCCTCCTCCTCCTCCTCCTCCTCCTCCTCCTCCTTTGGGGTTCGTTCGCTCCTCCTCCTCCTCCTCCCCTCCTCCTCCTCCCCCTCCTCCTCCTCCTCCTCCTCCCTCCTCCTCCTCCTCCCTCCTCCTCCTCCTCCTCCTCCTCCTCCTCCTCCTCCTCCTCCTCCTCTCCTCCTCCTCCTCCTCCTCCTCCCCCTCCCTCGTCCGCGCACCTGCCTCGGGCCATGATCTGCGACCCCGCCTCTTGAACGCTCCCCTCTTGCCCTGCCACATGGGGTCCGCGCAGATGGGGTCGGTGGGTCGAACCGCATCGCCGATGCACCTGGCAGGCAGCTCGATGTGGAGCCCGACTTTCTCCACGCCGGCGCCCCCGATATACATCGGCGATGCACGCGCGATGCGGCGTGATCCTCCGACCCCACCTGCTCGGACCCCAGTCGGGAGGCCTCTATCCTGGACGCTCCCGCACCAGGGGTCTGCAGACGAGAGCAGTGCAAGCGGGCCCGCCGGCGGAAGGCGGCGGGAGCAAAGAGGAGACGCAGATTTCGTGATGGAGCAGACGGGGGCCTGATCCAGGAGGGGGAACACCACGCAGACACAAAGAATCGCCGATGACCAGGAAGATGTGGATATTATGGGAAGTGGGGGGGGGCGATGAGCATCCAGAAGATTGGAAGAGATGCGGGAGTCTGGGAGTTGTGTTTATCTAATTATTTGCGTGGCCCTGGGCCCTTCGACCTGAGGGAAGCAAGCCCTGGAGTTGTTCGTTATGTTTGGCCTCATGTGGCCATCCATGGGCCCCAAAATGTCAGACAAACAACGCAGGACGAGCAGCTGGTCTCGGGGGAAAGAACCCGCGTGCAAGATCCGTGTCTCTCAGGATCCGTTTGCTCCATGTCAAGTCCACATGTTTGGATTCAGTGTTTCTGGAGCTACCCAAACATCAGAGGCAGCCCTGCGAGGGTCCCAGTCGATATTCGGCCAGCTCCAGTTAAGTTGCTCCGGCCAGATTCACAGGAGGAGGAGGAGGAGGAGGAGGGGCTCGAGAGAGAGATGGGGGGAGGGGCTCGACAGAGGGAGAGCGAGGAGGAGGAGAAGGAGGAGGAGGAGGAGGAGGAAGAGGAGGAGGAGGAGGAGGAGAGGCAGTAGCAGGAGGAGAGGAGGAGGAGGAGGAGGAGGAGGAGGAGGGGGAGGAGGAGGAGGAGGAGGAGGAGGAGGAGGAGGAGGAGGGGAGGAGGAGGAGGAGGAGAGGACGAGGGGGGGGACGAGGAGCCCGAGGAGGGGGGTGGGGGAGAAAAAACAGGAGGAAGAGGAGGAGGAGGAGAAGGAGGGGGAGAACGAGGAGGAGGAGGAGGAGAAGAGGAGGAGGAGGAGGAGGAGGAGAAGGCGAGGAGGAGGAGGAAGAGGAGGAGGAGGAGGAGGGGGAGAGGAGGACGCGTCTGTTCTCCAGCCATGCTGGGCGCTGGCGAGCACTTCCTGACCACCCCTGAGATCCGTTGTCCCGAAAAAAAAAACACAACATCGCCAAAAATCGCGACCAGAGCCCCGGACCCCGTCTTTCTGCGCCATTCTTCGAGCTGGATCGATCTGTGAGGGAGGGCCCTGGACGCCTGGCTCGAACAAGAATTGCGACCGCCGCCTCGGCTTCGACGGCCGCCTCGGTGACGGGAGAGGGCGGGGGGCTGGAAACGGGGGGAGGGCCCTGGTGGCGGTGCGAAAGGGGAGGCGAGAGGGGGGAAGAGGGCGGGAGGGGGGGGGGGGCGAGGGAGCGAGAGCGGCGGGAGGAGGGGGGAGGAGGAAGGCAGGGAGGGTGGGAGGAGAAGGAAAAAGAAGGAGGTGGAGAAGATGAATGAGAAAGAAGAAGGGAAGGAGGAGGCGGAGGAGAAAGAGGAGGAAAAGGAGAAGGAAGAAGAGAAGGAGAAGGAGAAGGAGAAGGAGAAGGAGAAGGCGAAGGAGAAGGAGAAGGAGAAGGAGAAGGAGGAGGAGGAGAAGGAGGAGGAGAAGGAGGAGAAGAAGGAGGAGGAGGAGAAGGAGAAGGAGGAGAAGGAGAAGGAGAAAGAGAAGGAGAAGGAGAAGGAGAAGGAGAAGAAGGAGGAGGAATAGGAGGAGGAGGGGGAGGGGAGGAGGCGGCGGCGGAGCGGTTGACGGCCTCGCCGGGCGCGGCAGCCACGGCCGCGCCAGGCTGCCGAAGGTGTTATCGCAGCTGGCGGGGCAAGGCGTGCGCGTGGACTTCGTGCTCGTGCTGGGGGGCACCAACGACGTCCTGCGAGGCGAGGGAGGCCGCCTCCTCCCACCACACGCCCGGATATATGTGTGATGGCAAGTCTCGGCCTCCCTGGGGCCCTGGCCAGTCCCCAGGGGCGGGCAAGAAGACGATGCTCGGGTGGAAGAGCCGATGCCGGGGAAGGGGTCGGGACCTTCGGGGGTCGCCGTGGTGAACAAGACATGGCGTCGGAGACTACCAGTTTTGAGGCCTCCAGTTGGCGAGTTGCCGGGGCACCTCAGAGTCAAGGCGCAGAAATGAGGGCCCCTTTGGGCTCGGGAGGGGGTCGGGCTGTTGGGCCGTGCCTTAGATCTGGGTCGGGGAGTCTGTTCGCGGCCGAGGCCCGCCGTGGCTAGAAGAGCTCCTTCGTTCTTTCTGTGGCGCTCCCTGTGGAAGCACGATGATGTTGGCTTGCCCGAGCGCGCGTGCGGACTTCCTCTGCCGCGCTGCGACGTAGAACGTGGAAGCACGATGACTGTACAGTGGGAGCTCGACCACAAGAAACCTCCCACCCGAAGTCCAACCCTGAGACCCCAGGATGTCTATGGATTCTTGGTGTGGGAGCGTCACGCTCTTCGCAGCAAAACCATCGAAACCCAAAAGAGAGACCCAGGGCACCCTGGAGGCAAACAGGGTGCTTCCTGGCATGGGGTTCCACTGTACGAAGCCCCGGCCCACGCTGGGCCGAAGATCGGTGTGTGCTCGCGTCGGGGATATGTGGGCCCGCCGTCGGCCCACCCTCCGATCGCCCGCCGTCCGCCCACCCTCCAGCGGCCAAAAGGGCGTCTCGCTCGGGAGGCCTTGGGCTGCGTGGGGCACCGGCCTCGGCCCTCGTCCGTGGTGGACCTTGGATGCGGCGGGGGGGGCGGGAGGAGGGGGAGAAGGAAGGACGCCAAGGATGAGGAGGAGGAGGAGGAGGAGGAGGAGGAGGAGGGGGAGGAGGGGGAGGAGGACTTCCTCCTCCTCTCCCTCCTCCTCCGACACCCCATCCTTCTTATAGTACCCCTCCTCCACCTCCTCCTCCTCCTCCTCCTCCGCCTCCGCCTCCTCCTCCTCCGCCTCATCCTGCTCCTGCTCCTGCTCCGGGGGGCGGGGGCTTTTGCAGGGAGTTCGGCGCGCCCAGGCGGCCCGCACGGCATCCTCGCGCGCCTGAGGCACCTGCACGGGGTCGCCAGCGCGGCTCCGAGCTCGCCAGCGGTGGGCGTCGTGACCGTGCCGCCCGCCAGGGGGAGGGGCGCCGGGGGGGAAGGGCATGTTGTGGATATCCTCCTCCACCGCCTCCTCGACCTCCATGTCTTTCCTCCTCCTCCTTTTCCTTTTCCTCCTCCTCCTCCTCCTCCTCCTCCTCCTTCTCCTCCTCTTACTCCTACTCCTACTCCTACTCCTACTCCTATCCTTATACCTTACTAGAATATACTCATACTCCCCCCTCTCCCCGGCCGATAGCCGCCCCATCCAGGACGTTCCATCCTAACCTACAAAAGTCATATAAAGTCAACATGTTTCATCATTTTCCCTCTCAACATGGACGTCCTGTCGTCCACGTCGATAATCTCTTGCCAAAAAATCCGCAACGTGCACACGCGCGCGTTCATGTCAAAATCCTGACAACACACACACATACACACTGTGCGTGTAAGCATTTCAAAATAATAACATAATGACAACACAATGTTTTCATTACAAATATTAAGTCTTGCCCGCGTGCAGTTTCTGAAATCCTAATTTAAAAAAACCAGCGATCTCATCACGCCGCGTGGTGCACTCGCGATGCTTTGTTATGCACCCAGGGTGCGAAGTTGATGCAACAAAAATACCACGCGGGCGACATGCGCGCGCGTCGCCGCGAGCGCATGTCCAATCTTTCCAGAGTCGTCGCCATCATCGGCACCGTCGCTGGCCATGCCGTCGTTGTCGCCATCATCGCGGGTCACCGCCCTCCTCATCATGTCGCCCAGTGGTCGACGTCATGATGCCATCGCGCCCGCCCGAGTCACCGACCTGCACCGAGGTGCTTGCGCGCTGGCGCGGCCTTTTGAGACGCGTTGGGCCAGTTCCCATCGGCCACCGCAATCGTGGCCGCAAGAATTCTGCCGGGGCCTTCCTGGGGCCTCCTGGGGAAGGACTCGCTGGGGCCTTCAGGGGACTCCTGGAGCCTCCTGGGGCTCTCTGGGGTGTCCTGAAACATCCTGGGGCTTCCTGGGGCCCTCTTGAAACTTCTGGGTCCTCTTGGGGCATCCTCGGCTCGTGCAGAACTGCCCGCGCAGCCTTTTTCAGACAAGCTGGGGAGCTCCCATCGGTAACCGCTGTCGCGGCCGCATCAGCTGTGCCAAACCAGCTCGCCGATGTGATCTCGGCTCCTGGTTGTGCCAGCGTTGCTTCTTATGTTGTGGGACGGCGGGCGAGAATGGGCATGCCATGCATGTCTCGCTCGAGCTGACTAACTTGACTCCTACTCCTATTCCTACTCCTACTCCCTCCCGTCCTCATCCTCCTCCTCTTCCTCCTCCTCCTCCTCCTCCCCCTCTTCGCACCGAGTCGGGCAGCTTTCCGGAACTGGCACAGGAGCCTCATCCTCCTTCTTTTCCTCTCGATGCTCACTTCGTCCTGCAAGCTTGTAACAGGAGCACGGATGGAGGCCAGGTCTTTGTCAACACGGGATTCTCGCCTTAGCGCCGCGCGCATTCGTTGTTGTAAAGCATTCGGCAGCTACGCGGATGAAGGCACTGTCCTTTTCGAAATGGGGTTTTCCATCTAGGTCCGCGCACATGCGTTGAAAATTTGCAGTGGCTACACGGATCAAGGCCAGTGCGCTTTCAAGATGGATCTCTCGTTTGGTATTTCTTCAACACATACACTCTAACAAGTGCGGTGTTGTGGACGGATGCCAGCTCTTATTCAAAATGAAACATTCCCTTGGGACTTTGTCAACAAGTAGTAATACCAGTTGAAACTGTCTACAATTGCTACATGGATGGAGGACGGTGTTGTTTCAACATGGGGTTCGCTCCCGTGGAAATGCAAGGCCAGAAGCTTGCACGTATGTTGCAGCTGCACGAATGGAGGGCGGTCCGTTTTTCCTCCCGTTCGGTTTCGCCGGAAGCTTGAAGGGTCCCGAGCGTGTCGTGGAGAAACTCTTGTGGGTGAGCATCTTTCGTCAGAGGCAGAGTTCGGCGTTCTCCCAAGGCGTGCACGGGGGTTGCGTGGGTGTTCGGGGTTGCCCGGGTGATCTCGAGGTTGCGGGGGGGCTGCCCGGGGTGGCCCCAGCAATGCCGAGCAAGTCCAAGCAATCCCAAGCGATGCCAAGCGACGCCAAGCAACTCAAAACAATGCCGAGCAAGGACTCCAAACAACGCCAAGCAGTGCCTTGCACCGCGCTGTTTCCTATTACCCAGATGTGTTGTTTTAGTTGTTTTGGGAAAGGCAAGGCCCCTAATTGGTGTCGCGCTGGGTTCTTCAACACTGATCACTCGCATGAGACTCCCTCGAATGCAGAATTTGCGCTATGGTCACATGGATGGGGGGAAGGTCCTCTTCTAAACGGGGCTCTCGCCTGCGTGATAGGTGAGACTCTTTAAGGGGGGAGGATGGAGGGGAAGGGAGACGGAGAGGAAGTATTGCACTATCTGACGAAGCATTGCCACCGCGGTGATGTTTGATGTCGTCTGCGCCGATGGTCAGTACCCTGGATGTCTTGCTTCACCATCTACCTTTCCAGTTGCCGCCCCTCGCGGAACGTGCCGTGCCTCGTCCTCCTCCGTGTCTTCCTTTCTCTTTTTCCCCTCGTCACCATCCTCCACAGCTAATCGTGTTGCTCGTCCTACTCATCGCCGTCCTGCTCCTCCTGCACCTCGTCCCTCCTTGTCGCGGAGGGGAGGCTTGGACAGCGAGACCGCACCAGGCTGGAGGTCAACCGAGGCTTGCGCAGCCTGTGTCAGCAGGCGCGGGCGGCTGCAAGCTTCCGTCCAATATGAGAACACGACATGCTAGCAACTGGATGCCATCATGAGAGGGGGGTCGCGACCCCTCCAGACATGCAGTTTTCGACCCCAGGCCGGTCATGAAAGGACGGCTCTCTGCCCAGACACCCAGAAACCGCCCAGACAGTTCCAGTCTCGCTCCCTTTCGACTGGTCTCGGGGTGTGACAGGGAGGAGTTGTTTATAAGGAAAAGGCATGGGGGAGAAGGAGGAGGAGGAAGAGGAGGAGGAGGAGGAGGAGGCGGAGGCGGAGGAGGAGGAGTAGGAGGAGGAGGAGGAGGAGGAGGCGGAGGAGGAGGAGGAGGAGGTGGAGGTGGAGGTGGCATGAAAAGGGGGAGGGTGCAGCAGGTGGCAGGAGGTGGCAGGAGGAGGGGCGCCAGACCCGATGCGGGCCTGGGCATGTGAACTACGTATGACATCCAGAGCAGGCTGTCGGAGGGCCGCGCTGATTTCTGGGATCGGCGCTGGACCTCCTGCCTTTCGCGCGGAGCGCGTCGGGGGCGGCGCCGGCAGGGATGGGCCCAGCGCGGATCCGAGAAGTCCTCGCGGGCTTCTGGCAGTTGATGTTTAAGTTGTGTTCTTCTGCCTCGCCCCCCCCTTCCCCCCCCCTCCTTTTCGGACATCACAAATTTTCTCGGATTCCAGAGCTTGCTTCGGAAACCAAAACAGTCCTCCAGCCCCGCCTCAAGCCTGCCCTTTTCCCCCAGCGCGTCCTCCCTCGTCCTCTTCCTCATCATCCTCATCTCTCTCTCTCTCTCTCTCTCAGCTCTCTCTCTCTCTCTCTCTTCTTCCCTTCCCATCCTTCTCCCGCCACCTTCTTCGCAAGGTCGTGCGTCGCCGACTTCTTCACTGGCATCATTGAACTCTGTGTGACAGCGTGCCCTGCAAATGCTCCAGCATTGTTGCTTGTCTGGTCGAATCGGCCCTGGGCAGTGTTGTTTGTGCGTGTGAGACTTCGAAATTGGTCATTGCAAAGACCTTTGGACATTGTCGTCATTGCTGTATTTGTCTAGTGTCTTCTTGCACGGCTGTCCAGAAGCGGCGCACGGAAAATCCTCTTCCGCCTCCTCTTGTTCTTCTTCTTCCTCCTCTTGATAAGTATGTTCGTCATCCTCTTCATGATGTTCCCCGTCCTCCATCTCCTCCTCCTTCCCCCCCTCATCCTCCTCCTCCTCCTCCTCCTTCTGCTCCTCCTCCTCCTCCTCATCATCATCATCATCACCACCACCACCACCATCATCATCATCATCATCATCAGCATCATCATCATCATCAACACCATAATCAGCACCATCATCATCATCGTCCTCCACGTTCCCCCTGCATCTCTCCACCTTCCCTTACGATACGACGACAGTGCGTTCGACAGCAAGCACTCATCTCAAAGCTCGCGACGTTGAAAGCGCGATCACCAAATCGTATGAGGAGGAAAGGGGAGGAGGAGAGGACCAGGAGGACGATGAGGGCGAGGGCCGAACAGAGTGGAATTGAAGACTGGAGCGGGACAAGAGGGAGAAGGAGGAAGGGCAGGTGGAGGAAGTTGCGACGTTAGAACAGAGAGGGGAAGGATCAGCCGTTACTGCAGAGGATGAGGAGGAGGAGGCGGAGGAGGAGGAGGAGAGCAGGAGCAGGAGGAAGAGGAGGAGGATGAGGAGGAGCAGGAGGAGGAGGAGCAGGAGGAGGAGGAGGAGCAGGAGCAGGAGGAGGAGGAGGCGGCGGCGGAGGAGGGGGAGGAGGAGGAACAACGTCGAGGACCACCAGTTCGCGGCCCCGTAGGGCGACGGCCGGGGGAGGGAGCCCTGCCTGCGCGGCGAGCGGCCTCCCGCGGCCGAGCCTGTGCCCCTGGCGTGCACTCCGCCTGCGAGGGCAGGTGGGCGACGAGAGCGCGCGAAGCGCCTGTGGGAGACGCTCTGCATGGACGCTTTGAAGGGACTCGTGAGGTCCACGTGTGGCGTCCACTTGGGGCGTCCAAGGCTCGGGCCGAACGAAAGGGGGGGATTGGGAAAGGGGGGGGTACGAAATCTGCGGCATGCCCCTGGTTTCGGCCCCACCGAGAGGCCCATTTCTCGGTACATGGGCGCCTCCCGGCGCCGGGAGGCGCCGGGAAAGTCAGCTACGTGAGCTGATTCTCAAACCCCCCTTTTTGCCATCCCACCCTTTCGCCCGGCCCGAAAAGCCCGCATAGCAGGGCAGCTCTGCACGCGGGTGCGCTCGCGTGCTGCCGCGCGCACGCCCGCGGGCGCCGCGGGGGCCTGCCCCCCGCTGCCACCGCACACGCAACCATGACCGCCGGGCAGTGTACCCCGCGGGCCGCGCCCGGGGCGGCGGGGCTCCCGCCGTGGAGGAGCGGCCGGCTCTGCAGTGGAAGCCTATGCCAAGAAGCACCCCGCCTGCCTCCAGGGTGCCCTGGGTGTCTTGTGTTTCGAGGGTCCTGCGATGGAAAGCGTGACGTGCCCACCCCAAAAATCTATGGACGTCCGGGGATCTCAGGGTCGGGTGTCTTGTGTTTCGATGGTCCTGCGATGGAGAGCGTGACGTGCCCACCCGAAACATCAGTGGACGTCCAGGGGTCTCAGGGTCGGCTTTCTGGTGGAAGGGTTCTTGTGGTCGAGCTCCTACAGCATGTCCATTCCAGAGCGTTCCGGAACGCTGGAACGCTCCGAAGGTCGCAACGCCCGAGACATCTCTTGCGGAGCCGCCGGATCCCGGAGATCCTCGATCTATCCTCACCCGAGTGTAACCTCGTCCTGGCTTCGTCTTACCCTTCGTCGAGTCGCGACAAACTCACGACGGGAGCCCTCTGGGGGGGGGGGCCCTGACCGGGCCCCGGGGGGGGGGGTCAAGAGCGGCTCGGGGCGAGAAGCCCGTCCTTGGGAGTGGGTCGAGGCCTTTGGGGGTCGACGTCATGAGGAAACCGCGACGCCGGGGGACCACCTGCCCGAGATCCGTTCCACTCCAGTTCGAGCCCAGCCTGCCTCCATTTCAACCCTGGCTCGACTCAAGCTCCTCTCGAGCTCCAGGCTTCGAGGCGCCCTCCAACGCTGGAGCCGCCTCGCGCTGGGGCATTTGCCTGCTCTGTGCCGCGAGGGGGGCCACGAGGTGAACCTGGTGGAGCCTTGAGACGGACCCCGAGTGAGCGACGCTGGGGAACGGCTTCACGTGCACGGACACTCGCGCACAAGCTGCCTGCGCAAGATGGCCAGTGAGCGCCCTCGCTTCCAGTGTTGGCGTGCCGCGCCGGCGGCCCGCAGAAGCCGCCGCGTACGGCCTCGCGTAGGACCCGTTTCTTTTCGTCGCTCAAGCGCCAGTGGTGCCACGCGGCCCTGCGCACCGCACATCACGTGTCGACAGGCTGCGGCGCCACCTGCAACATCGCGCTGGACCACGGAGCAGGCGAAGGAGGAGGATGAGGAGGGAGGGAGGGGAGGAGGACGAGGGCGAGGAGGGAGGAGGAGAGGGAGGAGTAGGGGGAGAGAGGAGGAGGAAGGACGAGGAGGAAAAAGAGGAGGAGGAGGAGGAGGAAGGAGGAGGAGGAGGAGGAGGAGGAGGAGGGACGAGGAGGAAGAAGCAGAAAGAGGAGGAAGTGGAGGGAGGAGGGGCCTCCCAAGATGGCTCGCCGGCAGCTGGGTCGCGCCCCCGCCGGCCTGGAATCTGCGGCCACTGGCAAACCCTACCCCTTACGGGCACACTCGACGTTGGAGTATCGGACTCCCCAGCTGGAGTTCACCCGAGCAGCGCAAAAAAAACGGAGACCTTTGCGCCGACATTGGCGCTTAAGCTGACCGCGTAAGATCGCGCGTGAGCGCCCTCGTCTCCAATGTAGCGTGCCGCGCTGGCGGCCCGCGTAAGCGGTCGCGTAAGTAAGGTCGCTAGGCCGTCTCGGGTAAGACCCCATGATTGTCGCTGACTTGGAGGCAGGCATCCTTCGAATTCCGAACCCCAGTGGGGCTTCCCTAAGACGAAATTCTCCTCCGACGCCTGGGCGGCATCGAAGGAGAAACGACTAATTTCACAAGGGCCAAGCTTTCGGAGGTCCGCTCGGTCCTCCGAACATGTTCGTGCTCGTGTCAGTGTGTGTTTCTCTGGCGGAGCGGGCCGCGGCATAGACCAGGCAGGTCAGGGACGAGGATGAATCGCCCCAGAGCGTTCCGGAACGCCAGACCCCCCGCTGGCTCTCAGAGATCCCCGCTTCGCCTATACCCGACTTGCTCTTCATTGTGGCTTCGTCTTTGAAGAGAGAGATGAGGAGAGAGACAGAGAGAGAGAGCGAAGAAAAGCATTGAAATAGAAGTCGAAGTAGAAACACATATATCAAGAGAAGTAGCTGTAGCAATAACAGTAGCAATAGACATATAACTATCATTGGGAACAGATATATGCATAGAAATCGATCTAGAAATAGACCAACCAATAGAAATGGAAGTAGACATTCAAACAGACATCGCTAGAACATTGAAATACGTTTAGAAATTCAAATAGAAATATTAGTGATCATCGAAATCGAATTATGAATATGGCTAGCCAATACTATTCGCAGTAGAAACTGACACAGAAGCATGAGTGCACACACAAGTAACAAGTACATAATGACATACACGTAGATGGGAGTAGCAATAGGAACAATAAGCATGATAGGCATAGGCATACACAGACCCATACAAACAGAAGCACACATAGAAAAAAAAGCGTAGACGTAGAAGTTCACGAAATCTAAACAGACAACAACAATACCTCTACATAGAAACATAATCATACTATACGTGTACACAATGTTTATATATATACATATATATATATATTCACTAACAGAGAGCTGCTTTCACATATATACATATATATATATATACATATATATATATAATCAGGAATATAAACATAAGCATGCCTAGGGACACATGTAAACATACATACAGATATGTAACTTACATTGACGTAGTCATATCATTAGACACATAAATATCAACATACATAGTAGTATACCTGGGAACAAACATAGTAATACTAGTACACCTAGCAATTTAATTACACATAGAGGAAGAGAAGAAAGCGAGAACGAGAGAGAGAGAGAGAGACCCTCCCTCCCGCCCGCAGCCGCGGCGGTTTCTGGTGGACCTGGAGGCGTTGGACGTCGGGCTTTCCAAGGACGGAGTCCACTACACCGCCGAAGGTTCGCTTGCCTGATGTGTATTCCGACCTCGCCCCCCCCCCCCCCCCCCCCCCCTGGCTCTGAGGGAGGCGGTGCGGTGCTTTGAGAGAGGCCTGGCGATCCGAGAGGCCCTGGCGGCGCTCCTGCGGCACTGGGAGAGCCCCCATGATTCTCCGAGCGGCCTTGAACCATCGATTCCCCAGGAAACATGAGAACATGTAGGAAGTGGGGGGAAGACTGACCCCCAGAAAAAAACTTAGAAAATATAGGGGATCCCGATGTGTATGCTTTTTCCCCACATGTTTCGTGGGGTTATGGTTTTCTTCCCTGCCGCGGCGCACCCGCGTCTCACCTCACACCTGCCGCGTCGCACCCGCGTCTCACCTCACACCTCCCCTCCTCCTCACAGCACTGCCACCGGAGGGGGTGCACATCGGGCGCGGTCTATGCGTTGCAGGCGCGCAGGGCACGGCAGGCGCGGCACTTTCTCGACACCAGGAGGGTGCGCAGGGGGTGCGGTCTCTATGCGTTGCAGGCGCGCAAGGCACGGTAGGCGCGGCACTTTCTCGACACCAGAGGGGGAGCACAGGGGGTGCGGTCTCTACGCGTTGCAGGCGCGCAGGGCACGGCAGGCGCGGCACTTTCTCGACACCAGGAGGGTGCGCAGGGGGTGCGGTCTCTATGCGTTGCAGGCGCGCAGGGCGCGGCAGGCGTGGCACTTTCTCGACACCAGAAGGGGTGCACAGGGGGTGCGGTCTCTATGCGTTGCAGGCGCGCAGGGCACGGCAGGCGCGGCATTTTCTCAACACCAGGAGGGTGCGCAGGGGGTGCGGTCTCTATGCGTTGCAGGCGCGCAGGGCGCGGCAGGCGTGGGAATTCTCGACACCAGGGTGGGTGAACAGGGGGTGCGGTCTCTACGCGCTGCAGGCGCGCAGGGCACGGCAGGCGCGGCATCTTCTCGACACCGGAAGGGTGCGCAGGGGGTGCGGTCTCTATGCGCTGCAGGCGCGCAGGGCGCGGCAGGCGTGGCACTTTCTCGACACCAGAGGGGGTGCACAGGGGGTGCGGTCTCTATGCGTTGCAGGCGCGCAAGGCACGGCAGGCGTGGCATTTTCTCGACACCACGAGGGTGCCCAGGGGGTGCGGTCTCTATGCGTTGCAGGCGCGGGCACGGCAGGCGCGGCACTTTCTCGACACCAGGAGGGTACACAGGGGGTGCGGTCTCTATGCGTTGCAGGCGCGCAGGGCGCGGCAGGCGTGGCACTTTCTCGACACCAGAGGGGGTGAACAGGGGGTGCGGTCTCTATGCGCTGCAAGCGCGCAGGGCACGGCAGGCGCGGCATTTTCTCGACACCAGGAGGGTGCGCAGGGGGTGCGGTCTCTATGCGCTGCAGGCGCGCAGGGCGCGGCAGGCGTGGGAATTCTCGACACCAGAGGGGGTGAACAGGGGGTGCGGTCTCTATGCGTTGCAGGCGCGCAGGGCACGGCAGGCGCGGCATTTTCTCGACACCAGGAGGGTGCGCAGGGGGTGCGGTCTCTATGCGTTGCAGGCGCGCAGGGCATGGCAGGCGTGGGAATTCTCGACACCAGAGGGGGTGCACAGGGGGTGCGGTCTCTATGCGTTGCAGGCGCGCAGGGCGCGGCAGGCATGGCAAAGTCTCGATAACAGAGGGGGGTGCGCGTGGGGTGCGGTCTCTATCCGTTGCAGGCTCGCACGGCGCAGCAGGCGTGCCATTTTCTCGACATCAGAGGGGGCGCGCAGGGAACGGCCACCAACATCATTCTCACATGCTTCTTTTCAGCTATCATCACTCCAGCCATAATATAAGTATGTGGGGTTCCTCGGTAGCGTCATTGCTTGTCCGTTGGAAGAGGAGGCGGTGGATGACGGCGAGCGTATGTGTGCTTGCGCGCGCGACCGAGCCTCTGGCCTTCCAGAAGCGAGGGCCAGCGAGGTCGAGGGCCCATCAAGAGGATGAGGAAGAGAGCGAATAAAGACGACGAGGGCGACGAGGGAAGAGGAGGACGAGGAGAGGGAGGGCGGAGGAGGAAGAGGAGGAAGCAGAGGAGAAGGAGGGAAGAGAAGGAGGAGGAGGAGGAAGAGCAGGGGGAGGAGAAGTAGTAGGAGGAGGAACCCAACCCAAAAAGGCCCAGGAACGTCCAACAACTTCGGTCATCCTCCCCCTTTGCATATCCGCTCCAAAACGGTGTCTCGACCCATCGTGGGGGCAATCATTAGCTGTTTTCTCGAGCTGCATCCAGACGCGACGGCTTGGGGGGCCGAAGCCCGGAGAACACGACAGCAGGAGGCCTCCATAACAATCCGCACCCGCTGGGAGAAGCCTCAAGATTGGCCAAAAGCCAGCGCCAGGTAAGGCCAAGGGCCCCACAGATGGCATTGCAGGCTCCGTTGGCTATTGGCTTGCAGCTACCGTGCCATCCTTTCCCCCCAAGCGATGTTCACGAGGCAGCTCAGGAAAACGAGCTCGACGGCCAGGGTGGGCGGCACGACTCCACGTCCCCCCCCCTTCCCCCCCCCCCACCCCACCCCCACTCGTGTAGTCTCCCTTTGCCCGCCCTTCTTCTGAACAAAGGCTCGCCTGCCCTTGCTTCTCGCCCTCGGGCCTACTCCCACCCTCCTCCTCGTCATCCTTCTGCTCCTCCTCCTCCTCCTCCTCCGCCTCATCCACGTCCTCCCCTCCCCTTCTGCAGATGAGGCTCAGCAACTCCTGGATTGAAAGCCGCCTCCAGCCGCACACAGCGAGACCAAGGTCGTCGGATCTCTCATGGCGCTCTTGGGGAATGCCCTGTACCACGTAAACTGTTGCGACCAGGACATTCCAAGACATTCCCCGTCGTCATCCTCCTCCTCCTCCTCATCCACCCTGCCGCACTCCTTATTCATCCGACCAGTCTTCCACTTCCATGTCAAACACGAGCCCGCCAAAACTACACAAGACGAGGCATCTAGCTAGGGCCGAGCCGAAGAACTTGGGGGAGGAGACCACCCGCTGCTAGAGCAGCGATGCACTCTCTGCCCGAGCCTCCAGCCCATTCGGGACGGCACTGCTCCTCTTCCTCTTCCTCCTCCTCCTCCTCCTCCTCCTCCTCCTCTTTCTCCTCCTCCTCCTGCTCCTCCTCCTCTCCTCCTCCTGCTCCTCCTCCTCCTCCTCCTCCTCCTCCTCCTCCTGCTCCTGCTCCTGCTCTGCTCTAGGGTTATTGCTTGCCCCGGGGCATGGGGCCGGAATCTTGAAAACGCAGGGATCCAAAAAAACGCATCGTCGGAGTAGGTTATCCGCCTCTCCTCGTCCTCCTGCGTCCCAGAACTCAGACGCAATTGCTTTTTTCACAGCGTGGGCGCGTGGGCCCCCAGAGATTTGGACCCCTTCCCCAGGACCAGCTTTCCATCCCGTGAGTCGTTTTCTGACGGTCCCGAGGTCCAGTGGGGGCCCCCCGAGGCCGAAAATTGCAAAACCACCCCGTCGTGATTTGTGCTCGTGGCGAGAGGAGGTGTGCCAGAACTCCTTGCGACACCGTGAGAAAGGACAGGTGTTCTTTCGCTAGCCTCGCTCGGCGAAGGGACCGCTCGGACATGCTGGAGCGTCCGTGCACATGCCTGAGCCTCGAGCACGAGAAGCTACGGAACAGAGAGCGGCACCATCCGTCTCACGTCCTGCCTGCAGCCCCTGACATTGCAGCAGCTTCAGCAATCGACGGAGCATGATTCACCCAACTTTGTATCAGCCATCGACGGCAGGCTGTCCACCCCCCTCCTCGCGGCAGGCTGCGCCGAGATGGCCAGCCGGGCGTTCCGGGCGCTGCAGCCCATGTTGCCGGCCCCCGCGCCGCCGGCCGCGGCCGCGGTCGGCGAGGAGTGACAACGCAGAGCACGGACGAGGCGTGCGAAAGGATCGACTACACGTATACACGCAACAGTGACCTTGCGCCGGAGTGACATTTGGTGCGCGCCCACTGGGGCCCCCCCCGTCGTCGCGCGCGGTGAGGTGGTAGCGGCTTGTGCGCTGGTGTTCGTTCCCCCCGCGGCCTTCAAAAAGCCGCGCGCCAAAAGGCATTCTTACCCAGGGTCACTCTTGCGCGCACAGTCGGGGCCCTGAAGAAGGAACCCTTTTCGTTGGGGAGGGGCTCCGCGTTCCTTAAGTGTTTCACAGCTTGCCTCAGGCTCTCCTTCTGTTTTCGACCGGAAATCGAAGTTTAACTTATGGAAAAAAGGGGCCTCGTTCCTTATTTAGGGTTCCTTAGGTCAACGCCCCGACTGCAGTCGAAGGGAGGGGGAGCTCGTGTCGGCGCGCGCCCGCATCGGAGTCCTCGTCTCCGTTCGCCGTGAAGGCAAGGGATGGACGGGAGGTTGGCGTGACATGATGTTGCGGTCTCTGGGGCCCTCGCGCGCAGGGCTCTGGGACTGGCTGCGGAGCGACTCGGAAGGAGAGGCCAGCCCCGGGGGTAGGGACACGGATCTCTGCGAGAAAGGCACGACGTCGAGCAGAAGGGGGTGACGCGAGGGAGCGTGGGAAAGGCGCGGAAAAGTCAGGGGCAACGACAGGGGGAGGGGGGGTGGGAAAGTCAGGGGCAACGACAGGGGGGGATCGGCTCACGAGGTGGGAGGCATCGTCTCCTGATCGCCCACTGATCACCGATGGGCGCTTGATAGCCCATCGGGAACGTCCCGTTTCGCTACCAGGGGTCTATCGCCAAAAATCGGCCATGTTTCGCCGATTCCAGGTCGATATTTCCCCCCTGAGCTAGTGCCGCCCGATCGCCCCCCTCCTCACAGAGAAGGAGGAGCTCGGCGCGAGGGGCGCGAGTTCCGAAGCAACTAGGCGGCGGGGGGGGGGGTCTGAGAAGGCGGGGGCCTTCTTAGAAGGCTGTGGGGGCCCTTTAAGAAGGCGTCTATCTCAGAAGCCCCCCTGCCTTCTGAGAAGCCCCACCGCCATCGCAGAAGGCCTCCCCCCTCGCGTCGCCCCCGCGTGCGCGTCGCCAGAGCTCGTGTCAGCGCGCGCCTGCACCGGAAGCACGACGAGAGATCCCAGACATGCGACGCCCTGATTCTCGTCGATACAGGGCCCCCGGAAGTCCCGACCCTTGCCCCGGGACCGGTTCTTCAGCCTGAGTAGTTTTTGTTTCGCTCCCGAGACCCGGCGAGGGCCCCCCGAGGCCGAAAATGGCAGAACATTTCCCGTCCTGACTTTTTCACGACGCGATCACGTCTGGGGAGGAGGAGGCCCAGGGGACCTCGGACGTTTCCGACTCCTCTTGGGATGCAAAGCGCATCGGGGTGCCTGCCCGCAGGTGCGCCCCTCGTCGAGAGCGTTCCCGGGGCGCCCGAGTCGCCCCCCCCCCGATCTGCCACCAGAGGCCCGAGCTGCGACCCGAGAGCCAGACCTCCTCCGGACGAGACGAGGGATTAAGGAGGAGGAGGAGGAGGAGGATTAAGGAGGAGGAGGAGGAGGAGGAGGGAGGAGGAGGAGGAGGAGGAGGAGGAGAAGGAGGGATTAAGGAGGAGAAGGAGGAGGAGGGATTAAGGAGGAGGAGAAAGAAGCAAGGGTTTCCGCGGTTCGGTCGGTGCGGCTGCGTCGCAGCCGATGGCGTTCGTTCGGTTCGGTTCGATTCGGTCGACTATGGCGAGCCGTTGCCGCGCCGCTGCGCCCCATCCATGCCTTTTGCGACCTGCTGGTTTCGGCCGGTTTCGTTTTCGTTGTCGGTTCGGTTGGTTGTCGGGTATAGTGTTGGGAAGATGTGGAGGAGGAACAAGGAGGAAGGACACAAACAAGGAGGGAAGGAAGGAAGGAAGAAAGTGAGGAGTAAGGAGGAAGGAAGGATTGAAGGAAGGAAGGGCGAGAAAGAAGGGAGGAGTAAGGAGGAAGGAAGGAAGGAAAGAAGGAAAGAAGGAAAGAAGGAAGCGAGGAGAAAGGAGGAACGAACAAGGAGGAGGAGGAGGAGGAGGAGGAGGAGGAGGAGGAGGAGAAGCATGAAGCATGGATCGGCCTGCCTCCGAGAAGACAGATCCGAGAAGGAGGAGGAGGAGGAAGCTCTGGGAGGGGGAGGAGCACAGGAGAAGAGAGCAGGAAGAGAGAAGGAGCAGCATGCGAGGAAAGGAGAGGACGAAGAAATAAGGAACATTTGAATGGAAAATGAAGAGGAGTAGAAAGCAGGAGGAAAGAAGGAGCATAATGAGGAGGGGGGAAGACAGAAGGAGCACTTGGAGGTAGAATGAGGAGGAGGAGAAAGCAGGAAGAGAGAAGGAGCAGCAGAATGAGGAAAGGGGAAATGTCTTGAGGCTTCCGGACGCCCTCGTATAGTTTGACAGCTTCTGGGCATCTGGAGACCTCCTGGGACTTCTCTGGGGATCTCCCCGTGCTTTTCCTTCAAAGGTTCATGAGCAGGAAGGGGCAGAAAGATGAAGTTGAGGAAGGGAAGGCCGTGTCGTCCTCGGTCTTCAAGGATCGGGGATCGATGGTTTGACGTGGTATGCCTTGCTTGGGCCTCTGGTTCGCGACCGCTCCAGCCACATGTGAATCTCCACTGGCTGCACTATACAAGCCAACGCCCCTGTGCTTACCTGAGCGTGTAGATTTGTCCAGCTGTCTGCGGCAAACCCTGCTACCGTGCCTTTTCAACAGCGCAGCAGGAAGGAGACGAAGTGTAGGAACAGCGCAAGTCCGACGACTGATCTGAACTGGGACCTGTCGTGAACTCGACCTCGTCTTCGTCCGCGCGGTTGGGGGGAGGTCGAGTTCACGCCCTGTTGCAGTTCAGCGAGCGTTCTGCACTGAGGCGTGTCGTGAACTCGACCTGATCCTCGTCCGCGCAGTAGCGAAAAGGGAGGGTGAGGAGGAGGAGCAGAAGGAGGAGGACGAGGAGGAGGAGGGGAAGGAGAGCGAGAAAATGAGGCCACGGAGGAGGAGGCCTCTCAGAGGCTCTCTGGCAGGGCCCCTCTGTGAACGGCCGAGACGGCGGGAGTGGGCAGGCCGGCGGCCGGCGGGGCAGAAACGCCGCTCGGCGTCTGCCTCGCTCCCACTGCGCTGCTGGTGCTTGCTGGCCTGAAGGCCCGGCTCCCAGAGCTCGCCTGCCCGCGGCCCCTGTCCCCCGGGGCCAGCAGGCGGGGTGGCCGGGCGCCGGGCTCTCGGGCGGCCCGCCCGGCGGCGGGCAGTTCACGCATGGCCTCCCGCGGCGCCAGCGCAGCGTGGCGAGTCGCGCCCGCAGCGGGCGGTCTGGGCCTGCTTGCGGCCCCTGGGGGGCCCTCGCCGGGCCCGGGGACCGTGAATTGTTGAGAGGGGCCCGGGGGGCCCTCGCCGGCCCCCGGGGGCCCTCGCCGGGCCCGGGGGCCGTCAAGAAACGGCTCGGGACGGGAGCCGGCGCCGTATATGGGAGTGGTTGGGACCTCGGGGGCCCACGCGTCGAAAGAGTCGGAGCAGCCGGGTGTCCCGGTGGCTGGCCCTGGGGCCTGGGCCGTTCTGCGAGCGTCTCGGGCGGCCGCGCCTCGTGTTACGGTGCCGCGGCGAGGCGTGCAGTGAGGACGGTGGGAGTTTCGAGGTCACCGCACGGTCTGGCGCCGCACCGCGCCAGGACCGCTGAGACTGTAACGAGAGAGAGGGGATGTGCTCAGGAGGGAAGGCATCGACCCCCAAGCGCCCACTCAGCGCCGATACGTGCCCGATATCGGCCACGCGCAGAGGGGGTGGGGGAGGGGGGGAGGCTTCTTAGAAGCAGCCCTGCTTCTTAGAAGGCGCGGGCCTTGACTGTAGATGTAAGGTTGGCGCCTTCTAAGAAGCAGCCTCCTTCCAAGAAGCCTTCCCCCCTCCTCCCTGCCCCCTTTGTGCGCGCCGCCAAAGATAGCCCGACCCGCCCAGGGACCTGCGGTCGCGCTATCGACGGCGTCGCCGGCCCCTGGGCGATGAAGCGCCGATGCCAAGCCAATGCTCCCCTCCACCCGGGGGCCGGCCCTCCCCCTGCCGCCCCCCCTCCACAAGCGTCGGGGCGCTCGCCGGCGCCATGGTCTTCGCAGTGGTCGCCCCCAGAGCTCCGAAGTCGTAGTTATTGTTCACAGCGTGGGCTCCCAGAGTCCCAAAGGCCTCGACCCTCCCCTGCCGCGCCCCCATCAGCAAGCGTGGGGGCGCTCGCCAGCGCCGCAGGCCGCCGTGGTTTTCGCAATGGTCGCCCCCAGAGCTCCGAAGTCGTGGTTCTTGTTCTCGGCCACGCGCAGAGGGGGTTGGGGGGAGGGGGGAAGGCGCGGGCCTTCTACAGATGGCGCGGGCCTTCTACAGATGTAAGGCCGGCGCCTTCTAAGAAGCAGCCTCCTTCTAAGAAGCCTTCCCCCTCCCCCTACCCCCTTGTGCGCGCCGCCGAGTTCTTGTTCACAGCGTGGGCTCCCAGAGGCCCGGACCCCTCCCCCCCCAGGGACGGGCTGTTCCGCCCGGGGCGCTGCTTGATGGCCTCCGGGGGCCCCGGGAGGGCCCCCGCGAGGGCGGAGATGGCCATACAGTGGAAACCCAGGCCAAGCAACGCCCTGCTTGCCTCCAGGGTGCCCTGGGTTTCTTGGGTTTCGCTGGTTCTGTCATGGAAAATGCGTGGCGCTCCCACACCAAAAACCAATGGACGTCCTGGGGTCTCAGGGCGGGGTTTCCTGTGGAAGGTTTCCTGTGGCCGAGCTCCTACTGACAACGAGAGGGGGGGGGGGGGGGAGTCGACTCCGCGGCGTGCGCAGGGGGGGGGGGGGGGGGCGGCGCGAGCCGCCCCGTTCCTTCGGTATCGCTCGGACGCGTGCATGTCTTTCTCGGCGAGGAGCATCCTGGTGGATCATCTTCTGGGATGGGCGCGGGGGTTGCTAAGGGGATAGGATGTTATCAGTGGACGCCGAAGGGGTGTTATACCTGGCCTAACCTAGCTCTTCAGTGGCTCGCTGATGGTACAAGTGGCCTCGGGGAATAGCGATCCAGGCAGAGTGGGCTCCGCCCACTTAGCGGAGTTGTCGAATCTCCCTAAGCCACTTGGGGCATGTGTAACCCATTTATAAGCTAGGTTAGGTCAGGTAAAACCTCTTTGGCGTCCACTGATAACCCCACTGTCCCCTTCGCAACCCCCGCGCCCATCCCAGTTGCGAAGAAATACATGCGCGACCTCGAGAAACAAACTATGCACGGGGAGCGGCCGTCCGAGCGATGGCGAGGTTCAGCGGCGCAACCGTGGGGCCGCGCGGGCCTCTCCGCCCCCGCCTCCTCCTCCTCGTGCGCCAGGGTCGAGGTCCCGAAGGACGGCTCGGGGCGAGAAACCGGACACGGGGAAGAGTCGACTGGACGCAAGGAGTGTCGACGATGTCATGCAAGGGTGACATTTCGCCGGAGGGACCTTTGGTGCGCGCCCACTGGGGCCCCCCGATCGTCCGTGCGGTGAAATAATAACATCTTGTGCGCCTGTGTGTTGACCCCCCCCCCCCCCCCCCGCGGCCCTCGAGAAGCCGCACACCAAAGGACATTATTGCGCAGGGTCACTCTTCGCGTGTAACCGAGAGTGACCTTTCAGTGACCTTCGGAGCAGGCCCAATGGGTCCCCCGATCGCTGAGCGCGAAGCGGTATCAGCGGCTTGCGCGCCCAGGTTTGGCCACCCCGCGTCCCCCGTAAAGCCGCGCACCAGAGGTCACCCTTGCCCAGGGTCACTCGTGTGGCCGAAATATGTCGAGATCTCTGGGGGCCCACGTTGTGAAACAGTCACGACAACGAAGTTGTGCCTCCTCCTCATGCGCCAGGGTCGCCGAGAGTCTCTTACATACCCCGTTGTCCTCCTCGTCCTGCTCCTCCTCATCTTCCTCCTCCTCATCTTCCTCATCCTCATCTTCCTCCTCCTCCTGCCGCACCCCTTTGGCTGAGATGTTCTTAAAGCAATCCAGTAACGCCGACGGGGGTCGACGGCGGCCGCAATGGCCGCCGATGTCGATGCGCCGATGCGCCGCTTGGCGGAGATGGCCCCCGGCTTCCTGCACGAGAAGGCGGCGGTGGAGCCTTTCGATTTCGGCCCTGGGCGCGGCTGGGGCATGCGCGCGTTGCGGCAGGTGCTCCGCAGAGGGCAGCTGCACACCACCACCCTGCCCAGCAAGGGCCCTCCTGGGCCCCAGGATGCTGCCCCACCTGGCCTCAGCAAGCACGTAGCGTACACCGCCTCACCTCCCTGCTCCGCCCTCCCCCTCCCCCGCCCGCCCTCCCTCCTCCCCCTCCCCGCCCCCTCCCCTCCCTCGGAAAGCGACGCGACGCGAGTATTCAAATCGGACCGAGTCCGATCGACGACCCAAAGCTTTAAGCAAGGCCGAGAAGCTCGCTCGCAAGCGTTCGTGGCTCGGTTTCGACTCGCATCGCGACTGTTCTCACTCACTCAAGCCCCCTCCCGGGAGGAGGGAGGAGGAGGAGGAGGGAGGAGGGAGGAGGAGGGAGGAGGAGGAGGAGGGAGGAGGGAGGAGGAGGAGGAGGAGGAGGAGGAGGAGGAGGCTCCCCAGCCCAACCCCCTCCCCCCTCGAGCTCCCAGCTGCAGACCCTGCCCCCCAGCACTGCCACTCCGCTCCAGCACCGCCCTGGCCACGCACGGCGGCGCTGCACGGGCCGGGGGCCCAGACCTCCGAGGTCGTCCCTGGTTTCGCCGCGCGTCGGCCCCCAGAGGTCCAGACCTCTCTCCTGGGGCCGGCGCCACCCAGGCCTCTCCAGAATCACGACGTGAGGTGTTTCTTTATTCTCGGCCTCCCGGGGCCCTCGCCGGGCCCCGGGACTGTCAGGAGACGACTCAGGAGGAGAGCCCTGGTCCCCCAGAAGGGGTCCAGGCTCCTGCAGGGGCCACGTCCTAAGAAAGTCACGATGTCGGGGGTCTGCGTCGTCTCACCCCGAGCCGTTCTCGGACGGCCTCCGCGGGCCCGGCGAGGGCCCGCGGAGGCCGCTGCGATCTCTTCGCAACGCGAAGAGGTGTAGGGGGGGGGGGGGGGGGCGTCCCCAGCCACGTGCAGGGGCGGGGCAGGGGGGAGGGGGGAGGGCTTCTTAGAAGCACCCTGCTTCCCAGAAGGCGCGGGCCTCTTCCAGTTATAGATGTAAGCCCTGCGCCTGCTGAGAAGCAGCCTCCCCCTGAGAAGCCCTCCCCCCTCCCCTATGTATGCCTTGTTGTTTAGCCAGACGCTCATCGGGTTGGGAGGATGGGGCTGGGAGAAAGGATCAGATCATCCGTACCACCGCGCATGCCGAAGGTGTTTAGTACACAGTCGTGCCCTGTATCGTCCCAGCCACTTACTCCCAACACACGATAATTGTCCGTCCCATTTTAACGACGCCCATAAACGGGGTCGTCGGCGCCGACATTCTCGCGTAAGATGCCCGCGCAACTTCGCGCATAAGCGCCCTCGCTTCAAACGTGGCGTGCCGCGCGGGCGGCCCGCGTAAGCCGCGGCGCAAGCTCGCCGCGTCACCTCGCGTGAGACCCGCTCTTGGTCCTCGCTCACCTGGGTGCGCCGCCGTCTTCCCTGCGCAGGTGTCCGAGGGGGAGGCCGTGCTGCACCTGGACTCGCGCATGGCGCTCACCACCGGCCGCGCGCGGGCGCTGCTGGCGGCGTGGGCCGTCGAGGCCGCGGCCGCGGACGGGGTGCCCCCGCGGCCGGCGCCCTTCGCGGCCGTCAGCGAGCTCGTCGTCGGCCAGGCATCGCGGCAGCTGGACGCTGAAATGAGCGACGCAACAAAAGGGGGTCGTTCGCGCAGACCCAGGCGCGCAGGCTGCCCGCAGAAGGTCGCGCGTGAGCGCCCTCGCTTCCAGCGTAGCGTGCTGCGCTGGCGGCCCGCGTGAGCCGCGGCTGAAGGTCGCCGTGCCATCCCGCGTGAGACCTGATTCTTTTCGTCGCCCCTTTGTCGGCGGCGAGCCCGGGGGGGAAGCGAGAAGGGGCGGGCTTTCTCCGAAGGCTCGGAGGTCCCCCGGACCTCCGAGGAGTGTTCTGAGCCTCCCCCCGAAGGCGCAGAAGCAGCCTCTCCGAAGGCCGGGGGGCTCCAAAGAAGCCTCGCCGCCTTCCGCGAGGGCCTTCTCCGTCTCACTTCCCCCTCCCTCGCTCGCCGCCGCTCCGGGAGCCCACGCGGTGCACAAGAACCACGATTTCGGAGCTCTGGGGGCGACCGCTGCGAAAGCCACGGCGGCCTGCGGCGGCGGCGAGCGCCCCGACGCTTGTGGCCGGGGGGGCGGCAGGGGAGGGCCGAGGCCCCCGTCTCGCTTCCCCCCCCCCCCTTTGCTCGCCGCCGACGTTGGGCTCCGGCTCCAGGGCCGTTGCTCCGAGCCGAGGCCAGGGGGCCCGCCCGTGGCCGAGGCCTGCCGTGGCAGCGGAGGCGCCCTCTCGTTCTTTCTCTGGCGTTCCCTTGGTGGTGGCACCGGCGCCCGGACAGGTGCCCATCGGCCGTTGAAGGAAGGCAGATGTGGATTCCCAGATCCCAAGCTACTTTAGCCGCCTTCCTGCTTAAAGGGTCGAGCGTGTTTCCCTCTTCCCTCCTCTACGGGAGGCGGGCGGGAGCCCAATCCACTTACAACGCCTTCCTGCTTCATGTGCCGACCTACGTCTTCCGACCGATTGGTAAGACCACCATTTGGGTGGTAGGGAGGTTTGGGGAAGACGGGTGCAGCATTCGGTGCGTGATTGGAGTCGGATGTGGATCGCGATGTATACATCCAGCGACCTCGATATCTTCTATCGATATCCCCATTTACCGGTCGCACGATTAGTCCGTCGATACCATTATCAAAATACAAGTCCCAATATGTATTCACACACTGGTACCACCATCAGCCACTGTGCTTATATACATGCTGCATACGTTACACCTCATATCGATCGGGGTCACTAGCTAGCCATGTTAAGCGCACGGATACACAGACTGAGCAATGGCGGGACAACCACGGGCAACCACGGGAGAACCACCGAAAAAAAACACGCTGGCAACCACGGGACAACCATGGGGGGCAACCACGGGACAGCCATGGAACACACGCAGGGCCACCGCGGCACAACCATTGGGACAGCCACCGGAAAGCCATAGGACGACCAAAGGACAAGCACAGGACAACCGCGGGACAACCACAGGACAAGCACAGGACAACCGCGGAACACACACAGGGCCACCGCGGCACAACCACTGGGACAGCCACCGGGAAACCATGGGACGACCAAAAGAACAAGCACAGGGCAACCGCGGGACAGCCACAGGACAAGCACAGGACAACCGCGGGTCAGCCACGGGAGAACCGCAGGACAACCGCGAGACAACAACAGGACAACCGCGGGACAATCCACACGCACGCCCCGGATGCCGGGGAAAGGCAATGTATCTCCAGTTGTGCCCAACGACAGGCTCGGGAGAGGTTTCTCCGAGCGCCAGACACCGGCCCAACGCCGCGAGAAGGTGCGGACTTGCGCCACATAGTTTGCACCATGCGAATCCGCGCCGAAACCGAACCAAACCAAGCTAAGTGTGAGGACGTCTCAGGCGAAGCCGGCCCCAAACAAGGCCAAACCAGGGGGCACACCAGGCAAATTCTGAGGATGCCTCAGGCGGGGGCGCTTGGCCAAACCAGGCGAAACCAGGGGCTCAACCAGGCAAATCCTGAGGACGCTTCATGCGAAACGCCCCAAACCAGGCTCCATCCATTGACGTCAAATATCCCGGCAAAGCAACCTAACAGCGATGTGTAGGAGCATATCTGGAAGCATTCCCCTTCAGATTCAGATGAGAATCCAGTTGTAGAATTCTGCTGTTCTCGCAGTCGTAGTCGCATTCGCGATGACAGTCGCAGTGGCAACGGCAGTCGCAGTCACAGCCTCAGCCTCAGCCTGCCTCAGCCTCAGCCTCAGCCTGCCTCAGCCTCAGCCTGCCTCAGCCTCAGCCTCAGCCTGCTTCAGCCTCAGCCTCAGTCTGCCTTCAGCCTCGGCCTCAGCCTCAGCCTGCCTCAGCCTCAGCCTGCATCAGCCTCAGCCTCAGCCTCAGCCTGCCTCAGCATCAGCCTGCCTCAGCCTCAGCCTCAGCCTGCCTCAGCCTCAGCCTCAGTCCTGCTTCAGCCTCAGCCTCAGTCTGCCTTCAGCCTCGGCCTCAGCCTCAGCCTGCCTCAGCCTCAGCCTGCCTCGGCCGCAGCATCAGCCTGCCTCAGCATTCAAAATGTGGCCCAGGAATGGAGTTCTGGGAACTAGAAGAACACGAAGTGGCCTACAGTTGGCTCCGGGCATTCAAAATCATGCCCAGGAATGGAGTTCTGGGAACTTGAAGAGCACGAAGTGGCCTACAGTTGGCTCCGGGCATCCAAAATGTGGCCCGGGAATGGAGTTCTGGGAACGAAGAGCACGAAGTGGCCTACAGTTGGCTCCGGGCAAAAATGTGGCCCGGAATGGAGTTCTGGGAACTCGAAGAGCACGAAGTGGCCTACAGTTGGCTCCGGGCATCCAAAATTTGCCGGGAATGGAGTTCTGGGAAGTCGAAGAGCACGAAGTGGCTTACAGTTGGCTCCGGGCATCCAAAATGTACGCCGGGAATGGAGTTCTAGCAGCGCCAAGAGCGATTTTGCGAGGATGTCCCAAGCGATTTGGGCTTCGACGGCAGCCGCGCCGGGTCCCGCTCCGGGTCCCGCCCCGACCCCCCTGAGGAGTCATGATGCTCTCCTTTGACCCCACTAGAAACCTATCAGTCTTCGCTGTCAGGTAAGAAAGTTGAACTACAGGAGTGGATGGCCCGAGGGAGTCCTCCCAGAGGGGGGCCTGCAATCAGAAGTTTACAAGGCGGGGTGGGGCCTCCCAAAGTGAGCGATGATGACTGCAACTGCTACCGTCTTGTTGAGTCTTTCGGGATCGTGCGTTGCCCACACTCCTGAGACCTCTCCGCGAATTCTCCAGAACCGATAGACTTACACGGCTGAGCTGCAATAGGGTCTACGCGGTTGGTGCGCAGCAGCATGTGTGTGGCCTGTGGTTCTGGGGGCAACTGTGTCGCGTGAGGATATATCCCTGAGGCGATACAGAAGGAGCTCGCGCAGCTCAGCCTTGCCTCGCTCGCACGCACAACCCGCACGACACCAACGGAAGCGAGAACCGATGTCCCCCGCTTGGGGCACTCCGTTTCACTCGATCTCAACCCCACCGCCTCGGATGTACACGTCTCGTCGCCCTGGCCATGCTCAGCACATGGGTCGTGGCCCTGCTCCCTGGGCCGAGAGCTCTGCCCCGAGAGGCCCTGGGCCGAGAGCGCTTCACCCCGGGAGGCCGGAGAGAGGCGCGCGCGCAGCCTCAATCTGCCGGCGCCGGCTCGAATTTGCGCGTGTGCACCTTGGCATCGCTCGGACGCGTGCGCTTTCCAGAAGGCTGGAAACCACCTCCCTCATGTGCACCCCGGCAAGCGGAGCCGCTTCGTCAGCGCACCCATATAAAGAAGCGAACGGGACAGGGCTGAACAGTGAACGCCAAGGGCCGTGCAGCAAACGCCAAGTATGAGGGTCGGGGTGGTTCTTCCTCCCCCGTGTTGTCTTTTCTCGGCGGGGGCCATCGAGGAGCATCTTGGATTGTCTTGCGATGCTACACAAAAAAATATCCCGGCAAAGCAACCTAACAGCGATATGTAGAAGCATATCTGAAAGCATTCCCCTTAAGATTCAGATGAAAATCCAGTTGTAGAATTCTGCTGTTCTCGCAGTCGTAGTCGCATTCGCGATGACAGTCGCAGCGGCAACGGCAGTCGCAGTCACAGCCTCAGCCTCAGCCTCAGCCTGCCTCAGCCTCAGCAGCCTGCCTCAGCCTCAGCCTCAGCCTGCTCAGCCTCAGCCTCAGCCTCAGTCTGCCTTCAGCCTCGGCCTCAGCCTCAGCCTGCCTCAGCCTCAGCCTGCATCAGCCTCAGCCTCAGCCTCAGCCTGCCTCAGCATCAGCCTGCTTCAGCCTCAGCCTCAGCCTGCCTCAGCCTCAGCCTCAGTCTGCTTCAGCCTCAGCCTCAGTCTGCCTTCAGCCTCGGCCTCAGCCTCAGCCTGCCTCAGCCTCAGCCTGCCTCGGCCGCAGCATCAGCCTGCCTCAGCATTCAAAATGTGGCCCAGGAATGGAATTCTGGGAACTAGAAGAACACGAAGTGGCCTACAGTTGGCTCCGGGCATTCAAAATCATGCCCAGGAATGGAGTTCTGGGAACTTGAAGAGCACGAAGTGGCCTACAGTTGGCTCCGGGCATCCAAAATGTGGCCCGGGAATGGAGTTCTGGGAAATCGAAGAGCACGAAGTGGCCTACAGTTGGCTCCGGGCATCCAAAATGTGGCCCGGGAATGGAGTTCTGGGAGGTCGAAGAGCACGAAGTGTGTGACCGTTGACGAAAAACGAGCCCGGCTCTGTTCCCGGTTCTCCAGAGTGTGGCCTGGGAATGGAGTTCTGGGAGGTCGAAGAGCACGAAGTGTGTGACTGTTGGCGAAAAGCGAGCCCGGCTCTGTTCCCGGTTCTCCAGAATGTGGCCCGGGAATGGAGTTCTGGGAGGTCGAAGAGCACGAAGTGTGTGACTGTTGGCGAAAATCGATTCCCGGTTCTCCTCCCCGGAAGCCCGCCCAGACCCTCTTGAGGAGTCATGATGATCTCTTTTGACCCTACTAGAAACCTATCAGCAAACGCTGTTAGGTAATTATCCCGGCAAAGCAACCTAACAGCGATGTGTAGAAGCATATCTGAAAGCATTCCCCTTAAGATTCAGATGAAAATCCAGTTGTAGAATTCTGCTGTTCTCGCAGTCGTAGTCGCATTCGCGATGACAGTCGCAGCGGCAACGGCAGTCGCAGTCACAGCCTCAGCCTCAGCCTGCCTCAGCCTCAGCCTCAGCCTGCCTCAGCCTCAGCCTGCCTCAGCCTCAGCCTCAGCCTGCTTCAGCCTCAGCCTCAGTCTGCCTTCAGCCTCGGCCTCAGCCTCAGCCTGCCTCAGCCTCAGCCTGCATCAGCCTCAGCCTCAGCCTCAGCCTGCCTCAGCATCAGCCTGCTTCAGCCTCAGCCTCAGCCTGCCTCAGCCTCAGCCTCAGTCTGCTTCAGCCTCAGCCTCAGTCTGCCTTCAGCCTCGGCCTCAGCCTCAGCCTGCCTCAGCCTCAGCCTGCCTCGGCCGCAGCATCAGCCTGCCTCAGCATTCAAAATGTGGCCCAGGAATGGAGTTCTGGGAACTAGAAGAACACGAAGTGGCCTACAGTTGGCTCCGGGCATTCAAAATCATGCCCAGGAATGGAGTTCTGGGAACTTGAAGAGCACGAAGTGGCCTACAGTTGGCTCCGGGCATCCAAAATGTGGCCCGGGAATGGAGTTCTGGGAAATCGAAGAGCACGAAGTGGCCTACAGTTGGCTCCGGGCATCCAAAATGTGGCCCGGGAATGGAGTTCTGGGAAGTCGAAGAGCACGAAGTGGCCTACAGTTGGCTCCGGGCATCCAAAATGTGGCCCGGGAATGGAGTTCTGGGAGCACCAAGAGCGATTTTGCGAGGATGTCCCAAGCGATTTCGGCTTCGACGGCAGCCTCCCCGGGTCCCGCCCAGACCCCCTTGAGGAGTCATGATGCTCTCTTTTGAGACCACTAGAAACCTATCAGCAAGAGCTGTTAGGTAACAAAAATGGACAAGGCATAGACCTCTGATCGATGGCGAGGTTCTGAGGGCCGCGTGCAAGCGCAGCCTAGTGTCGGACGACGGCAACCGTGTACCAGACCAACTTGGTGCGCGCTGCGGCGCGTGCCAGCACGAGCAGAAGCGCGTATCGAATTGGCTTGGTACCAGGCTGGCCTCGTCCCGAGGTGGTCCGCGTGCTGGAGGACCAGCAAGCGGTGCTGAATGCTTGCCGTGACTGCGGCATCGGCGAGGACAACGACGCGGCGAGGTGCGCCGTCCTGGGCAATGGGCAGAGGTTGTACTGGTGGTAGTGGCGTGAAAGAAGAGGAGGAGGAGGAGGAGGAGGAGGAGGAGGAGGAGGAGGAGGAGGAGAAGGATGGGTATGGAAATAATTACGTGGGTGGGGAGGGAGAAGGAGGAGGAGGAGGAGGAGGAGGCGGAGGAGGAGGAGGAGGGGCAGGAGGAGGAGGGGGGAGGGGGAGAGGAGGAGCCAGATGAGACGGAGGAGGATAGGGAGGACGAGGATAGGGATGAGGAGGAGGAGGAGAAGGAGGAGGAGGAGGAGGAGAGAAGATGGAAGAAGAGGGAGGAGTTGGAGGAAGAGGGGGGAGGGAGGAGGGAGAAGGAGGAGGAGGAGCAGGAGGAGGGGCAGGAGGAGGAGGAAGGAGGACGAGGAGGGAGGGAGGAGGAAAGGACACTAGGGGACAAGGCGTTGTCAGAGAAGGTACGGAGGAGGAGGAGGAGGAGGAGGAGGAGGAGGAGGAGGAGTACAGGACAGGACGATGAAGAACACGACGATGGACAGGACGATGTAGGAGAGGAAGAGGGGGACTTGACGATGGAGGAAGAGTAGAACAAGACGATGGAGGAGAGGAGAGCCAGGAGGAGGAGGGGGGAGGGGAGAGGAGGAGCCAGATGAGAAGGAGAAGGATAGGGAGGAGGAGTCGGAGGAGCAGGAGAAAGGGAGGGACAGGGAGGAGGAGGGAGGAGGAGCAGGAAGAGAGAGGAGTGGGAGGAGGTGAAGGGGGAGAGAGGAGGAGGAGGAGGAGGAGGAGGAGGAGGAGGAGGAAAAGGGAGGGAGGGAGGGGGGGAGGGAGAGAGAAAGGAACAGGAGGAGGAGGCGGAGGGGCAGGAGGGGGGGGGGGGGGGCGGAGGAGCGCGGAGCAGAGGCAGCAGGATGAGGTGGGCGGACGGCGACGCGGCGAGGTGCGCCGTCCTGGGCCGCTGCGCCCGCGTGCGCGAGCTCGACGCCTCGGACGGCAGCGCGGAGGTGCGCGCGGCGGGCGGCGAGCCCGTCTGGCTCGCCGCCGCCGCGCTGGAGGCCGCGCCGCCCGCGGAGGCCGCAGCGCTCGTTGGGGACGAGGACCCGCAGGCAGAGGCCTCCCCGATGGGGTCCTCCTCCTCCTCCTCCTCCTCCGCCTCCTCCTCCTCCTCCTCCTCCTCCTCCTCCTCCTCCTCCTCCTCCCTCCTCCTCCTGGAGCAGACGGGGGTCGGAGGATCGCGCCGCATCGCCGATGCACCTGCGATGCGTCGGCGGTGCACTGGCGATGCATCGTCGACGCGGGCGATGCATCGGCGACGTCGACGTGGAGCAGATCGGGATCCACACCGAGCCGCACCGGCGATGCATCGGCGGTGCGGCGCGAGCCTCCGAACCCCATCTGCTCCGATCCCATCTGGGAGGCCTAGACCCGCAGGGGAGCACGAAGTCGCGAGAGCGATACGCTGCAACCCAGGCCACCCAGACACCCTCGCGTTGTGAAAAAACGTGACGGGCAGTTTTTCACTATTTTCAGCCTCTGGGGGCCCTTGCTGGGCCTGGGGATTGTCAAAAACGATTCAGGATGAAAAACCAGTCCATGGGAAAGGGTCCAGGCCTCAGGGGGTCGACAAAGCCGCGAAAGCGCTCCCAATCTACTTTAGGCGCCTTCCTACTTCAAGGATCGAGTGTTTTTTTTCCTTCTTCCCTCCTCCTCCTCCTCCTCCTCCTCCTCCTCCTTCTTCCCTCCTCTTCCATGGGCGGGCGAAAGCCCAAGTCTGCGTTCACCGCCGTCCTCCCTTCATGGTTCGACCTGCGTCGTCCGACTGACGGGTGCGCTCCAAGATTCTCCGGATTTTCACTTGGTGTCCCAGGTGTCTTGTGGTCCTTCACGGGTTCCAGAAACGAGGGCCGCCAGATTCTCCACAAGTTTTCAGGACATATCTGATATATATATATATATATATATATATATATATATATAATTATATATATATATATATTATATATATATATCAGATATGTATATATATATATATGTGCACAAATAAACATTGGCACAGATGTGTATATAAATATATATATATATATATATATATATATATATGAGTAGGCTGGGGGCGGCCAAAATCGGTGCCGTCATCCCCCATGGCCGCCCGCCCGAACTTTTGGGGGGTCACAGACCGCCCGGGACTGCCCCGGGCTGCTTCCAAATTGCCCACGACAAGCCACGCGGGCCGTACAGTCGGTCACGAAAACTTGAAGAGGCCCCAAAGACGCCCAAGAACGCCGAAGAGGGCCTGTGAGGGCCCCAAGAGGGCTTTCAAGAGGCACAAATCTGCCCATTTCCTTTGTAAACGTATAGTTTCAGCATACTCGCTGGCTTCGTCTTCACAGTGACCCAGGCGCCTCCGAGGAGCCCCAAGACAGCCCAAGAGAGACCCACGAGGACCCAAGACGGCCCAAAAGAGTCGGCCAATGGGGCTCACGGAACACCCCAAGACGGCCCAAGAGGCCCCGAAGCCGGCCCAGGAGGCCCCCAAGACGGCCTCAGGGAGGCCCAAGAGGGCCCCGTTCGAAATCATGTTCCCCGAAGCCTCTCCGGGAACATGACTTCCGGGCTCCCAGGGCCCCCTACTGGGCCCCAGGAGAGCCTGAGCGAGGCCCCCATGGGCCCGAGATGGCTTGAAGATGGCCGAAGAAGGCCCCAAGAAGGCCTTCAAGAGGCAAGACCTGGCCCATTTCCTTTGTAAAACGTACAATTTCAGCATACTCGCTGGCTTCGTCTTCACAGTGCCCCAGGCGCCCCCGAGGAGCCCCAAGACAGCCCAAGAGAGACCCACGAGGACCCAAGACGGCCCAAAAGAGTCGGCCAATGGGGCTCACGGAACACCCCAAGATGGCCCAAGAGGCCCCGAAGCCGGCCCAGGAGGCCCCCAAGATGGCCTCAGGGAGGCCCAAGAGGGCCCCGTTCGCAATCCTGTTCCCGGAAGCCTCTCCAGGAACATGATTTCCGAGTTCCGAGGACGCCCAAGAGGCCCACAAGACAGCCTAAGCAAGGCCCCAGAGGGCCCGAGATGGCTTCAAGATGGCCGAAGAGGGCCCCAAGAGGGCCTTCAAGAGGCAAAAATCGGCCCGTTCCCGTAGCAAAACGTACACATTCAGCATACTTTTTTCCTTCGTCTTCGCAGTGCCCAAGACGCCCCCGCGGAGCCCCAACACAGCCCAAGAGAGACCCAAGAGGGCACAAGACGGCCCAAAAGGGTCGTCCTGTGGGGCTGACGGAACATCCCAAAGACGGCCCCAGAGGCCCCAAAGCTGGCCCAGGAGGCCCCCAAGACGGCTTCGCCCCAAGAGCGACCCAAGAGGGCCCGAAGAGCGCGACATTTCAAAGTCTCCGGCCTGAGAGGGCTCCTAGGACGCCCCCGGAGGCCATCAAGAGGCTCCCAAGAAGCACCGTGAGGCTCCCAAGAGGCCCCCCGGAAGCCCCCATAGGCCCCCAAGGGGCCCGCAGGGAAAGCCCCCTGCGGGCCCCCAAGACACTTCGGAAAATCGTATTTCCCAGATAGCTTTCCAGGAGCATGATCCCTTGGGCTTCCGCCCACCGCCCCAAACATGTTTCCAATAGGCTTGCCGACAATGCCAAAAGGCGCCCCTCGGTGAGCCCCCAGAGGCCCCCCTCCTAGAGAGCCGAATAAATCATGCTCCCGGAAAGCTTCCCGGGAACATGATTCTCTATCTCGGAGTAGGCTCGGGGTGGGGGGGGGGGGCGGGCCGCTGCCTGTTCCCCCCATCGGTGCCCACCGGGGTTTGCGGGGGGGGGTCCAGAGCTCCCGAGGCGGCCCGAGCCCGCCCCGAAGCAGGCCACGACAGGCTAAGGGGGTCCCGAGAGGGCCCAAGGCGGTCCCACGAGGCCCCGAAGACGCCCAAGATGCCCTCAAGACATCCGACGAGGACTCCAACACGCTCCAGGACGGACTCAAGAGGCTCCCCAAGAGGGCCCTGGAAGGCAAGATTCGTTCGTTTTCCGAGTGTTTCGGATTTTGGCGCTCTCGCTTTTCCCGCTTTCCAGAGCTCCCTCACGGCCTCGGAGGCCCTTCAGATCGCTCCAAGAAGGCCCACGAGGCCCCGACGAGGGCCCCAGGACGGCGCAGGATGCTCCCCACACAACCCAAGTGTGCCCCAAGAGCGCGCCAAAAGAAGGCCCAGAGGGGTCCCGAGGCGCCCTGGGCCCGCCCCGAAGCAGGCCACGACAGGCTAATGGAGGTCCCGAGAGGGCCCTAGACGGTCCCAAGAGGCCCCGAAGACGCCCAAGCTGCCCTCAAGACGGCGGCCGACGAGGACTCCAACACGCTCCAGGACGCACTCAAGAGGCTCCCCAAAAGGGCCCTGCGAGGCAAGATTCACTATTGTTCCGATGGTTTCTGAAGGATTTACGCGTTCTTGCTTCCCCCGCTTCCCAGCGCTCCCTCACGGCCTCGCTCGGAGGCCCTTCAGATCGCTCCAAGACGGGCGAGGGCCCCAAGACGGCCCAGGAAGCTCCCCAGACAACCCAATTGTGGCCCAAGAGCTCCCCAAGAGAGGGCCCAGAGGGGGACCGCCAACCGATATTTCGAGGTCTCTGGCCCTAGAGGCCGCCTGGAGGCCCCCGGAGGTCACCAAGAGGCTCCCACGAAGCCCCGTGAGGCGCCCAAGAGGCCCCCAGGAAGCCCCAACCCCCAGGGAAAGCCCAAGAGGCCCCCCAACGCACCCTAAGAAATCATGACCCCAGAAAACCTTCCGGGGACATGGTTCATCATGGGCCCGAGAGTTCCCGGAGGCCCCCAAGGGGCCCCCAGGGAACGCCCAAGAGACCCCCCAACACACCCCAACAAACCATGTCCCCAGAAAGCCTTCCGGGGACATGGTTCATCATGGGCCCGCGAGTCTCCGGAGGCTTCGAAGTACCATCATGCTACAGGAGAGCTGTCTGGGAAGTTGATTGGGAACATGACTGATCGCCTTCTCGCGGCCCTCCGCAGATCGTTTCGCACAAAGTTGCCCCAAGTGCCCTCTTGAACCGACGACGACGACGAAACGACGACGAGACGACGACGACGACGACGACGACGACGACGACGACGACGACGACGACGACGACGACGACGACGACGACGACGGCGCGCCCCAATAGCTGACGACGACATTACGACGACGACGACATCGACGACGACGACGACGACGACGACGACGACGACGACGACGACGACGACGGCGGCGACGACGACGACGACGACGACGACGACGACGACGGCACGCCCCAACAGGCTCCCCAAGACGCCCCCAAACCCATGCTCCCAGAAGGCCTTGCGGGAACCCGATTCATACGGCCTCCGCCCCCTTACACAACCATTTTCCTCGAAGGCCTTTCGGAATGCAGATTGGATTGCGTGGACTTTGATCCACTACTTCAGTGGAGCAATGAATTCGTCCAGTCCTGGGGCCTGCTAGAACCTGAGCGCGCGCGAAGCGCGCGCGATGGTTCTAGTCTCTCTATCTCTCTCTCTCTCTCTCTCTCCCTCTCCCTCTATATGTATGTATTCATATATCCATTCAAATAAATCCGAAAGATGCTTGATGGGTTTGCGGGGGGCCGAAACGGCACTGGAGCTCCCCAGAAGAGCCCCGAGACGGCCCATGGAGGCCCCGAGACGACCCAAGACGGCTTTCAGGCGGTCCAAGATGTTCTCCAGACGGCCCCATGAGCCCCAAAGACGCCCGCGGACGGCTCCAGGCGGGTCCAAGGGGTCCCCCGAAAGGGTTCCCTCAAGCTAAATTCGTCACACTCCCTTCGGAAAATTAACATTTTCGGCAGATTCGGCTTATTGCTTTTCGACGGCCCCAGAGGCTTCCAAGATCGCCAAAGACGGCCCCCAAGAGGGCCCAAAGACGGCTCCAGACGGGCCCAGGACGACCCAAGAGGCGCCCAAGACGACCCAAGAGGACCTCACGAGAGGCCCAAGAGGGGCTCAGGACAGCCCACGATGGCCCCAAGACGGCCCGATAGGCGCCCAAGATGGCCCAAGACGGCCCCAAGACGGCCCACGAGGCGCCCTGCCGGCCCAAGAGGGCTCCGAGAAGCCCCCGAGGAGCCCAAAACAACCCCCATAGAGCTCCCAAACGGCTCCCAAGAAGATTCAAAATTGCTTCCAACAGAGGGGGGCGGACGAGAGGCGAGAGGCCCCTCGCAGGCGGAAAAAAACATGTTTTAACGCTCCGGTGGCCCTGGGGCTGCCCCGCTGCGCTCCCTACTTTGCCGCGACGCCGTTCCGACGTCTCCGACGCGGCCCGAGACGGCGCCGCGTTTGCCCGAACACGCTCCCGCGTCCGCCGCGATCCCAGGGCGAATCTTCGAACGTTGCTCAGGCCTGGACTCCTGAATGTCTGCCTCTTGCGAAGCTCGAACACTTCGGCCCCCGTTTCGATGCATTGGGCGCCTTCGGTGGGGGAACAGCACTAAAACAAGCTTCAAGGGATCTGCGGCAGTAGCTGGCAGCGTCGCACCACCCAGCGCGCGCTACCATGCTTCGATCCGCCCAACCTCGTGGATTTAATCCACGGGTCCACACTAGTATGTATATCTATATATATATATTTATATATATATATATGCGTCATGGCATCATGAGGGTGCACAGTCTTCGAGGGTCCTTGACGGTGTGGTTTTGCCCACCCCAGGCGTCCTTCCTCGATGTCGACCTCCGCCCACATTCTTCTCCACGCGACCAAAAACGCGACGGGAAGGTTGTGGCAATGTTCGGCCTCTGGATGCCCTCGCTGGGCCCTGGGCCGTCCAGCAATTACCCGGGATCCAAAACTGGCCCCGGGGGAAGGATCCAGACCTCCTGGCGTCCACATTTAGGAGAAAAAACAACAACAACAAAAAACAAAAACAAAAAAAACGACGTCGGAGCTCTGGGTTCGGAGTTGTCCTACGTTTTCGTAGGTGCTCTGCGCTTCTCCAGTCTCGGGATGCGTTCCCGCAGCTGCACATCGCCGGGTGCGTTTCGAGAGGCCCGAGCCAATCCTTGCCTCATCGGCCCATCTTTGGCCATTTTCGTCGGCCGCGCCCCCCTCGAGAAGCTTCGACATTGGTGTCCAAGGCCCGTGCTGATTTTCCCCCTCGTCCCGACTCTGGTCCAGACCGGTACCTGGACCCCTCCCGGGGGTCCATGCTGACCCGTCCTCCTCCTCCTTCCTCCTCCTCCTCCATTCGTTCTTCTTTTTCCTTATACATAACTTCCCCCTGTCGTACCTCGAGGCCAGTTTTTAGGGCGGTCCGGGCGTTTCGCAAGAGACTTCCTCACCATTTATGACCCTGAAGCTTAAAAATTGGCAACAGGTTCACAGATGGAGGGATGGCCGTTTTCAAAATGTGGCTCTCGCCTTAGCTCCGCGTGCAGCCGTTTTGAAAAATTGCAAGAGCTTCACGGATTGAGGGCGGGTCGTTTTCAAAATGTGGTTCTCTCCTTCGCGCCGCGCACATTTGTTTTAAGAATTTGCAAGAGCTTGACGGATTGAGGGCGGTTCCTTTTCAAAATGTGTTTATCGCTTTAGCGCCGCGCACATTCGTTTTTCTTTCAGGTTGCAAAAGGTTTTCATATTCCAATGGTCAGCGTATCAGAAGCGGCGTTTTGGGAGGATTCAGGATTATGAGGGCGCAACAACTACGTCGACTCGCAATGTTGAGATCCCAAAAATGGCGTCCTGGCGCGATTCTGTATCGGCAAGACGCAACAGTAAGGTTGATCCGTGGCATTGGAACCCCGAGAACGATGTTCTGGCATGCGCCAGGATCGTCAAAAGGTTGTCTTCCAACGACGCAGGTCCCTCAGTGGAAATGAACCCGTGTAGGGGCCTATGAAGAGGGAGCTCGGAGGGAGGGTTTATTCCAACATCGTTGATGATTATTTGGTTTACGCTGATCCTCCTCCTCCTCCTCCTCCTCCTCCTGACCTTCCAGGGGGGCTAAAAATAACAGCAAGACCTCGCCATCTAAATTCCCGCCGAGGTTTCAGGCAGGCCGCCTAGGTCTGTAGGTCTGGAGGGCTATGTTGCACCACTCTGGGAGGTCAGGGTCTGAAGAGGCACTCATGGCTCCCGAGAGGCCTCCTCCTTCGAACGTCCCGGGCCCTGCTGAGGAGGCCCTTTGCCTTGAACTCCGACGTGGCGGTTGCCGTCATCGCGAAGGCTCCTGGCGATCTGGGCCCCTTCCCCTGGACCGAGTTTTCGTCCTGAGCCGTTGTCTGACGGTCCCGCGTGGCTTAACGAGGGCCCCAGAGGCCGAAAATGGCGAAACACTTCCCGCCGTCATTGTTTTGCACGGCGAGAGGAGGTGGGGGCCCTTTGAAGAACAAGCCTTCCCCGGCCTTCTTGCCTGACATCCGCAGATCTGCTATCTTCAAGCCGCGGGCCCCCCCAGAGTCCTGGCCGCTTCCCTGGAGCAGCGTTTCGTCAAAGGACCGTTTCAGACAGGCCATGGGGCCCGAGACGGCACCCACGGTGCCGAAGTCGAGGAAAAGCATGCCCGGACTGGCAAAATCGTACCGTTGGAACTTCGACTATACCTGAGAGTGATCCTTCGCTGGGGTGACCCTTGGTACGGGCCCATGGGGGTCCCCCGATCGCCGAGCGCGATACGGCAGTAGCGTCTTGCGCCTTTGTGTTTGGTCCCCCCGCGGCCCCCAAAAAGTTACGCACCAAAGGTCAGGAGGAGGAGGAGGAGGAGAAGGACCAGTGTAAACCCAAGGCTCGCCAACGATGTTGGAATGAACCCTTTCCCCAAGCTCCCTCCTCATAGGACCCTACAGCGGTTCATTTCCACAGAGGGATCTGCGTCGTCGGAAGACAACCGCCTGAAGACCACGAAGCATGCCTAATACATTGTCCTCGGGATTCCAACGCCACGAACCAACCTGACTGTTGCGTCTTGACGACCTTGAATCGTGCCACGCCGTTCCTGGGATTTCAACACCGCGAAGCATCGTAACTGCTGCACCCCCATAGTCGCGAATCCTTCAAGAACGCCATTTCTGGTACTTCAGTCATGGGAACCCGTGAAGCTCTCGTATGGTTACAGCGACTGTGCGCGGCGCTGAGGCGCGAGCCACATTTTGAAAAGGAGCCGCCCTCAATCCGTGAAGCTCTTACGGTCTTTAACAACGAATGCGCGCGGCGAGAAGGCGAGAGCTCTTTTTTATAATATACATATATATATATACATAAACAAAAAATAATAAACAAATAAATAAATAAACAGATAAATAAATAAATAAAGCGATGTATATATATATATATAAAAACAAAAAAAACGCGCGCTCATTCCGGGAAGCTATTGCAAGTTTGAACCACACATGTGCGCGGCGCGAGGGCGAGAGCCACATTTTGAAGACGATCCGCCCTCAGTCCGCGAAGCTCCTGCAAACTGTTGAAAAACAAATGTGCGCGGCGCGGAGACGAGAGCCACATTTTGAAAACCATCCGCCCTCAATCTGGAAAGCGTATTGCAAAGGTTTACAGCGAGTGTGCGCGGCGCGAAGGCGAGAGCGCCACATTTTGAAAACGGTTCGCCCTCAATCCGCGAAGCTCTTGTAAACTTTTTAAAACGAATGCACGCGGAGCTAAGGCGAGAGTCACATTTTGAAAACGACCTGCCCTCCATCTGTGAACCTGTTGCCAATGTTAAATGGTGAGGAAGTCTCTTGCGAAACGCCTGGCCCGCCTAGCCTCGGGGTGCGACAGGCAGAGGATGTTGATAAGGAAAAGGAATGGAGGAGGAGGAGGAGGAGGAGGAGGAGGAGGAGGAGGAGGAGGGGAGGAGGAGGAGGAGGAGGAGGATGGAGGAGGAGGAGGAGGAGGAGAGAGGAGGAGGAGGAGGAGGAGGAGGAGGAGGGGAGGAGGAGGAGGAGGAGGAGGAGGAGGAGGAGGAGGAGGAGGAGGAGGAGGGAGGAGGAGGAGGAGGAGGAGGAGGAGGAGGAGGAGGAGGAGGAGGAGGAGGAGGAGGAGGGGAGGAGGAGGAGGGAGGAGGAGGAGGAGGAGGAGGAGGAGGAGGAGGGAGGAGGAAGAAGAGAGAAGAGAAGAGAAGAAGGGAGGAGGAGGAGGAGGAGGAGGAGGAGGAGGGGGGGGGAGGAGGAAAAGGAGGAGGAGGAGGAGGAGGAGGAGGAGGGGAGAAGGAAAAGGAGGAGGAGGATGAGAAGGAGAATGAGGAGGAGGAGGAGGGGTCACTCGTGCGTCTGGCCGAGAATTCTCGGGCCCCGTTTTCGCAGAGGGCCGCCTCACCACGCCGGCCCCGCGCAGCGGCGCGCGAAGAGAACGCCCCGGCGGCCTGCCGAGGACGCGCTGGCGCTGTGCACGGCGGCGCTGCGCGGAGGCGCGCCCCCCCCCCGCCCGCCGCGGGCGCCGCCGCCGGACGCACGGTGCCTCCGGCGGCCCTCTCAGGGGCCATGTCAGGGTTAAGTCGGGCACGTCTCTCTAGTGGAGGAAGATTCGAGAGTAGTCAAAACGTAGTCTGGGGACGATGTTTCAAATACATCTTTAACTATTCCCAACCATCCTGTGGTGTTGGGTCCTCGTTTTGAAGAGAAGGTCCCGCGCTCACTCCTCCCACTGCCCCCTCCCTCCTCCTCTCATCATCATCATCATCATCATCATCATCATCATCATCAACATCATCATCATCATCATCATCATCATCATCATCATCATCATCATCATCATCATCATCATCATCATCATCATCATCATCGTCATCACCCGTTTCAGCACACTTCTCACACGCTTCGTGGCCCCATACGGAGTTCCACCGAAGGTCCTGGTGCTACCGCCCGCATGTGCCCCCCCCCCCACCCCACCCAGTACATCGTTTCGTGGCCCCATAGGGAACTCCACCGACGGCCCCAGTGCCACCGCCCGCATGCGCCCCCCCCACCCAGTACAGCGCTTCGTGGCCCCATACGGGGTTCCACCGACGGCCTCAGTGTTACCGCCCGCGTGTGCCCCCCCAACCCAGTATAGCGCTTCGTGGTCCCATAGGGAACTCCACCGACGTCCCCAGTGCTGCTGCCTGCATGCGTCCCCCCCCCTCCCACCTAGTACAGCGCTTTGTGGCCCCATAGGGAGCTCCACCGACGGCCCCAGTGCTACCGCCCGCATGCGCTCCCCCCCCCCCAGTACAGCGCTCCGTCTCCCCTCGTGGAGCTCCACCGAAAATCCCAGTGTCTCCGTCCGCATGCGTCCCTCCCCACCCGGTACAGCGCTTCGTGGCCCCATATGGAGCTCCACCGAAGGTCCCAGTGCTACCGCCGCCCGCATGCGTTCCCCCCACCCATTGCAGCCCTTCGCGGCCCCATAGGGAGCTCCACCGAAGAAAATATTCACAATTGCGGTATTCACAACTTCATATGGTTCGGTCCTTCGCCAGGATAATGTAGGGGCATGTTTGGACAATGTTTGGACAAATTCGCAAGTAGGCAGACATGCCCGACCTAATGTTGGCCGCACATGCCTCGGGCCATGAGTTGCGAGCCCCTTCTATTGGCCGCCCCCGGCCATCCCTTCTCCATCCCCCGTCGTCTCGCCCATGATCCTCCCTTATCCATCCTTGCGTCCCCGTGAAAAATGTATTTCCTCCCTGTCGCACCCCGAGACTCGTCCGTAGGGGTTACCAGGCGTTTCGCTAGCAACGTCTTTGCGATCTATGATCCTGAAGCTGGGAAATGTGCAACAGTTTCACTGATGGACGGCGGGTCGCTTTCAAAATGGAGGACGGGTAGTTTTCAAAATGTGGTTGTCGCTTTCGCGCCGCGCACATTCGTGTTGAAAGTGGGCAAGAGCTTCACGGATGGAGGGCGGTACGTTTTCAGAATGGGGTTATCGCTTTAGTGCCGCGCACATTCGTTGTGCAAGTTCGGAAGAGCGTCACCAGTGAAGGGTCGTTTTCCCGACATCCGAATTGGGTTTCATTTCTCTGCACACACCCCACGCAGGAACCTCACACGTCACCCCCTCCTTCCTCCTCTCCAGCATAACCACGACCCACCCCTTTGTCATCCTCGTCCCTGTCCCCTAAGTGGGGTCCTTGTTTTGTCTGGACACCCCGCAGAGGAGCAGGAACCCACCTACATCCACATCACCTGCACGATCACAAGCACCACAATCATCACCATTACCATCACCATGTGTCACCCAATCACACAATCACCATCACCAACATCAACATCAACAGCAACAGCCGCCACCACCGACATGACTACCACCATCCCATCAAGACCACCGACCAACATCATCATCATCATCATCATCATCATCATCATCATCATCATCATCATCACCATCATCATCATCATCATTCACCGACTCCCCCACCGACTCGCTCACAACCACTCATCACTAATTCACCCATCGTCACGTCAGAGCCCCATCATGACCATCGGCCATCATCATCATCCCCATCGTCGCCATCATCACCACCGCACACTACCATCGTCACCACCGTTACCGCCCCACCATGATCATTTACCGCAAGGGCGCCTCGTCTGTGAGTGAACCGCGAGAAAGTCTCAAGCGGGAGGTCCTCCCTATGAGGCCCGCGCTGCATGTTCGAATCCGAGGCCGGTCGTCCGAAGCTTCTAAGCGTCCTTAGTTGTTTGGTTTTCCAGGCCAGAATCTAGCGGATGTCTCGAGCGAGAGCCTCGTTTGTGAGTGAGTTGCGGGGAAGTCTCAAGCGGGAATCCCCTCCCCATGGGCCCCCCACATCCATGTTCGAATCCGAGGTGGGTCATCGAAACTTTGTAACTGTCGTCATTGTTGGGTAGCGCTGGCTTCGTTTTTGGAAGAAGTCTTGGGCGGGAGCTTCTTCGGTGACTGAATCACGAGAATGTCTCGAGCGGGAGCTCCCTCCCTGCGGGGCCCGCACGTATGTTCGAATCACCTGGAAGGGTCGTCACTTTGGGGTTCCTGTGGCTTGACTACGGGGGAAATCTCGAGCGGGATCTTCGTCTGTGAATGATTCGCGAGGCACTCTCAGGCAGGATCCCGTCCCCATGGGGCTCGCACCTCCACGTTCGAATCCGAGCGGGGCCATCAGAAACCCGTAACCGTCGTCACGGTTGGCCTCTTCAAGCTTGAATCTTGAAAAAGTCTCGAGCGAGAGCCTCGTTTATGAGTACAACACGAAGCTGCTTCCAGCGGGAATTCCTCCTTATGGGGCCCCCGCCTCCACATTCGAATCCGTTCGGGCCACGTTCGGGCTCACCAGGCCTGAAGCATGTGGATGTCTTGGGCGAGGACGACGACGGCGAGGCCGAGGCACGGACCAGGAGCTTGCTCATGTTCGGGCCCAGCGCGCAGGAGCTCAGCTGGCAGAGCTCGGGGCCGCGTGTCGTGCGCCGTTCAGGACTCACCCTGACGCACGCGTCCTACCTGACTTCCGCACTGTCGCAGGGTCAGACTCACCAACGACTGCGCCAGGGATGAGGACGCCTGTCGCACGGGCATGTCGGGCGAGCAGTGGTGGCTGCACCTCTACGTCATGGTTTCCCGCGCCACTCGCATGCGGAACATGCTGATATTGCGGCCGCCCGCGCGAGAGTTCGTGGAGCGCGGGCGGCCAGCGCCCCCGCGGAAGGCGCTCGAGGAGTTCGACAAGAGATCGGTGGACTCCAGGGCTGAGGCGGACCAGCTCGCGGCAGAGCTGGATTTCAAGCTGCCCCCCGCCTGAGCGCGGCCGCGATTAGCTCGAAACCTGCGGGGTTGTCCAAACGGCTGGCTCCCGCGCCCCAGCGGCTCGCGGGGTTGCCCCAACGGCCTCGCCTGCGGGGCCGCCCCGACGGCTTCGCGATTCCGCCATCGGAGAAGGCGCCCATGCCGGCCTTGGCGGCGACGGCGCCGAGGAACACCGACTTGCCCCGGCCACTAGGCATGGGCGGTGCATGGGGGGAACAAGCAGGAGGAGGAGGAGGAGGAGGAGGAGGAGAAGACGGGGACAATGACGAGGATGGCGAGGAGGAGGAGGAGGAGGAGGAGGAGGAGGAGGAGGAGGAGGAGGAGCAGGACGAAAACGAGGAGGAGGAAACAGGGGAGGACGAGGGGGAGGAGGAGACGGAGGGCGAAGAGGACGAGGTAGACGAGGCGCATCAGGGGGCGGGAGGACGCGCCCCGCCAAGGCGACGAGGAGGAAGCGAGGGACCACATAAGTAGATTCTCGTGCGGGGTCCTAAAGCCAGAATATTTGCGCAAAAGCGTGGCCCTCGCTTTCGCGCCGCGCACATTCGTTTTTAAATGCTCGCCAGGGATTCACGGATGGAGGGCGGCACGTTCTCAAAATAGAGTGTTCGCTTCAGCGCCGCGCACCTTCGTTGCAAATGTATGCAAGAACGTCACAGTTTGAGGACGTCGTTTTTAGAATGTAGTTCGCGCCTGGGCGCCGCGCACTTCCGTCATCAACGGTAGAAAAAGACCTTCGCGCATGGAGGGCGGGTTTTCACAATGTGGCGTTCGCCTTCGCGTCGCGCGCATTCGTTGCCCAAATCCGCAAGGACCTTTCGGGTGGAGGGCGGGTCGTTGCCCGCTCGAGTCCTCGAATCCCGGCTCTCCCCAAAACGTTCCCCCTCAGTCGGCGACCCCCAGCCCAAACTTGCTCGCGCCCTGACAACATACGGCAAATGGGAGGGGAGAGGAAGAGAGGAGGGGAGGGGAGGGGCGGACGAGGAGGAGGGGAAGGAGTAGGAGGAGGAGGAGGAGGAGGAGCAAAAGGAAAAGGACGAGGAGAAGGACGAGGACAGGACGAGGACGAGGACGAGGACGAGGACGAGGACGAGGAGGAAAGGAAGGAAGAGGAGGAAAAAAAAGAAAAAAAAAAAGAATCAGAAAAACATAATGATAATATGGAGAAGAAGAGTAATGATAATGACCGGAGGAGAGGGGGACGAAGCGGAGGCGGGCGAGGAGGGGGAGAGGAGAGGAAAGGAGAGGAGAGGAGAGGAGAGGAGGAGGGCGAGGGTGAGGTGGCAACACGGGGAGGACGAGGACGAGTGTGGGGGCGCAGAGAGAGCCTTCACACGGGAGGGGAGCACCGCGGCGGCGAGGGCGGAGGCACGGCGGCGGCGGCGGCAGCGGAGCGTGCTAGCACGGCGCGGCGCGACGCGCCAGGGCCTCCGCCCGAAAAGGCCAGTGAGAAGGGCTCGGTTGGCCGATTTCGGCCCCAAGGGGGGGGGGGCCGGGACACAGGGTCCCCCATAGGACTGTCGAAGCAGTGCTCGCGGGATGAAGAGGCGGGCCCTCCGGAGGGGGCCCGGGTCCTTCCCAGGGACCCCTGGAGCCCCCCCCCCTCTTGGGAGGGGCCCCACGGAGTGGCCCCCGCTGTCCCTGTGGCCGTTTTCCCAAGTATGCCCGCCGCGGGTTCCCTCCTCAGGGTATGGGGCCACTCGGGGTGAGCCCGCCGCAGGCGGCGGCGCCAGCTTCGGCCTGGCCACCGGCCCCGACGTACGGCCGCTTCCCCGGGTCTGACCCCCACTGGCTCCCTCTGGGGGCATGCGGCCACACGGGGTGTGGCTGGGGGGGCATGGAGTCCGTCGTGGGGGCCGTGGTGTAGCGAGTCGTGGGGGAAGGCGTAGTAGTGGCGCGCCGGGATGAAGTGTGGCACGCCAGGATGAAGGAACCCCGCGCAAGACTGGCCCCCAACGCCGAAACAGAAGAAGATTTTCGGAGCATCCAGGGACCGACGAGAACTTCCGAACACTTCTGGGGACCAGCCCGAGGGAGATCGTCACAGCATCCAGGGACCAACGAGAACCCCCGAAAACTTCGGGGGAGAACGGGCCCCGGACGCCGAAACCGAGGAAGATCCTCGGAGCATCCAGGGACCGACGAGATCTCCCGAGATCTTCCAGGGAACCAGCCCCCGGACGCCGAAACCGAGAAAGCTCCCCGGAGCATCCGGGAACCATTGAGGACTCAGGAACCAACGAGAACTCCCGAGATTTCTCAGGGAAGCGCCCCCCGGGCGCCGAGGCCGAGATCGATCGGAGCCCTGGGCATCCGCGGCCCTCGGCAGCCCTCGGCGGCGCTGCGAGGCGCCTCCCCGTCGGCCGCGGGCGCGCCGCTGGCGCTGGCGGCCTACGCGGCCGCGGTGCCGGCCGCCTTCGGCTCGCCGCTGTTCTGGACGGAGCAGGCCGATTGGCTCGGCCGCACGCAGAGGGGGGTTAGGGGGAAGGGGGGCAGGCTTCTCAGAAAGCACCCCGGCTTCTCAGGAGGCGCGGGCCTTGTCTACAGATGTACGGCCGGCGCCTTCTGAGAAGCAGCCCCCTTCCAGGAAGCTTTCCCCCCTCCTCCCTACCCCCCTGTGCGCGCCGCCAACGACTGCCAGTCGAGCGCGTGCGGCGGGCCCTGCGATCGGACGTCGCGAAAGTCTGAGTAAGTCTGTGTCTGAGTAAGTCTGAGTGTGAGTCAGTCTGTGTATGAGTAAGTCTGGGTATGAGGAGGAGAGGGGAGGAGAAGAGGGAGAAGGAGTAGGAGGCGTACAAGTAATAACGAGAACCCCTTCTTTGGAGATGGGGAACAACGCAACCATGACGCCAGAGCCCGGGACCCTCTATCCCTCTGCGTCATCTGCCGAGCCGGGTCGATCCGCGAAAGTCCCGGGGCCCGACGTTGGGCGAGGCCGCCCGCTGCTGAAAACAGGGCAGCGCCGGGCTCTCGGGAGGGGGGAAGCACCACCTACCAAACCACCCCAACCCAACCCGAAGGCCTCCATTTGCCATCCATTTCCAGTTGGGGGGGGGGGGTCGGGGAACATCGAGAAAACACGTATGGAACCCATACCCCCCCCCCCCACCCGAAATTCGGGTCTTCGGGTACGGTTGGGGTGGTCTGGTAGGTAGTCAGGGGGGCGGCGTCGGTGGCGGAGGGAGGAGCGGGCGGGCGTCGAGGTTCGAGAGGGCTTCGGACGTCTCCGTCGCTCCTCGGCCGCTTTGCTCCGGTCGGGGTGCCTTCCACCAGCTGCGCCTCGCCGAGGGCGTCCTGAAGGGGGCCCGGAGCGTCCCGAGCGGCCGCCGAAGAGCTTGGGGCCCGAAAGCGCGGCAACGGCGGTGTGGAGATTGGCTCACAGCGGGGCGCGTTCAGAACTCACGGCGCGGAGTTTGGGCGCTAGGGCGATGCTGGCGCGGTAATCGACGGAACGCTTGAGCGACGCAGAGCCACGGGGTCTCGTCTTCACTGGCAGTGGCGCGCAAGGTGCCCGCGCAAGGTCGCCCCCAAGCGCCCTCGTTTCCAGTGTGGCGCGGGCAGGCAGGAGGGGCGAGGAGGAGGGAGGCAGGGGGAGGCAGGAGCAGGAGTGGAGACCGCGGCGCTCCATTCAGAACCAGAGCCCAAACGCAGGAGGGCTGGGCAAAAGAACATGGGCGCCAGGAGCTGGACGAGCTCGAGGGCAGCAACTACGCGGCGCGCGCGCGGGGCATGCGCGCGGAGGCGCTGGCGGCGCACCGCGCGCTGTCGGCGACCTTCGGCCGCGCCCTGGCGGTGGACGCCGAGGCGCCCAGCCCCGCAAGACCCGCAGGGGGCGCCTGTGCGTCACCTCTGGGCCTCCCGACGCTGCTTCGAGCATCACGGAAAGATCGGTCCAGATTCAGTTCCTGGCAAGACGATTGCGCACACAGTTTGGCACTGGCGGGAGAGAAGGGTTTGCAGCAGCGCTTCCCCACCTACGCAGTCACTTGCCTCTGAGACCCCACAGGCGGCCGTGCTAGCAGCACGCATTTTGAACTGCCCGCGTTGAGGAGTCCATGACAACAGCCATCACGGGTTCGAAGGATCGCGCCGCATCGCCGATGCATCGGCGATGCGCCTCGATGTGGAGCCCGAGTTTCTCCACGCCGACGTCGCTGATGCATCGCTGGCGTCGCCGATGCGTCGCCGATGCATCGCCGATGCGGCGCGATCCCCCGACCCCATCTGGGAGGCCTCTCTGCGACCACCGCTCCAGGCCCGGGCCGCCCCGGGCCCCAGAATGGTGCACACGTCTCCAGACTCTCCGGCAACGTTTGTCTGCTCGAGCGGGGCATTTTTGTTCGCCCACGGGGCCCGTCTTCCTGGCCCTGGGACCATCAAGAATGCATCCGGGGCGAAAAATACCAGCCCCGGGGCCTGGGCGCCGGGGCTCCCGGGGCCGCCCTGGGCCCCGGGATGGCGCATACGCAGCAGGCGCGTCGCACAAGAAGCCGGCCTGCCAGCAGGTGCCCCGCCGAAGTGTCTCGTGCCACAGTGGCTCTGGGGGCTCACACGAGAGGCCCTGGCCTCCAGCTCCGCCTCCTCCTCCCCACCTCCTCCCCCGAGGGAGCAGATCAGGAGGAGGATATTGGCGGAGGGAGAAGAGATCGGGAAACGAAGAAAGAGGAGGACGAGGTGGAGGAGGCCGATGACACGCAGAGCGAGCCTTTGTCGTTTTGCAGGGCCGCCCCTAACTAACGAAGCGCCCCTGGGCACCGCAAATTTGATACCTGCTGCCTCCCACCACCAGGAGGAGGAAGAAGGGGGCGAGTGGAGGAGGACGAGGAGAAAATGGCAAGGTGGGGAGCGATGAAGTGGGATGAGGCGGACAGGGGAGGCGGGCGAGGAGGAGGAGGAGGAGGACGAGGAGGAGGAGAGGCAGGAGGAGGAGGAGGAGGAGCAGGAGGAGGAAGAGGAGGAGGAGGAGGAGGAGGGGGAGGAAGAGGACGATGACGAGGACGAGAACGAGGACCAGGAGGGAGAGGAGGACAACTGACAAGGACAGAAGGAAGAAGACGGAGGAACGGTGAGAAAAGATAGGAAGGACAAATGGAGGACAGGTGGAGGACAAGAAGGGCAAGGTCAGGACGAAAAGTGGGAGAACGACGAGGAAGACCACGAGAAGGAGGAGGAGGAGGAGGACGAGGAGGAGGAGGTGGAGGGTTACAAATAAACGCACCATTTGCCATGACGACGGTGGGGGCGAAATGTAGGAGGACGACAGTAATGGTGATGTCGACGACGACGACGACGAGAAGGAAGAGGAGGAAGAGCAGGAGCAGGAAGGAAGTGGACTAGGATGGGGCGGAGGACGATGTCGACGACGACGGAGTAGTAGGAGTAGGAGGAGGAGGAGGAGGAGGAGGAGGAGAATCATGATGATGCTTATGCCTCCTCCTACTCCTCCTCCTCCTCCGCCTCCTCCTCCTCCACCTCCTCCTCCTCCTCCTGTTTTCTCCTCTTTATCCTATTTCTCCTCTTATTTCCTCCTCCTCCTCCTCCTCCTCCTCCTCCTCCTCCTCCTCCTCCTCCTCCTCCTCCTCCCCCCCTCCTCCTCCTCCTCCCCCCCCTCCTCCTCCTCCCCCTCGTCTACCTCCTCCTCCTCCTCCTCCTTCCCCTGCTGATCCTCCCACTTCTCCCCCCCTCCTCCCCGCTCCTCGCTTCTCGTCCTCCTCCGCCCCCCCCCCCGCCTCCCGGAGGAGCAGGTCCGGGGCGCGTGCCTTCGGGGAGGCGGGGGCCCCGCCCCTGCCCCACCTCCGAGGCGCCAGGCACGCGCCCCGCCCTCTCGGCGCCAGGCAGGCGGCCGCAGAGAGCCTGGGGGGGGCAGGGCACGCGAGCACTCCGAGACGCGGCTGCCTCGACGCGCCGGCGTTGACACGCAGCACGTGCCGTGCTCAGAGCGTCCGCATCCATACGCTGCGTGTCGGCTCAGCGTGCTGGCCAGCGTTTTTGGCGAGCGCATCGCGTCAGACCGATGCGTTCAGTCTGCGTGTTGAGCTCCGTGTCAACACGCTACGTGTTGCGTGCTGCGTATCGGGGCAGCCAAGCTTGGGGGGGCAGGGAAGGCGAGCACTCCGAAACCTCCGACCTCAACCGAAAATTCGACGATGTAAGTCGAAGACGAAACAACTGCACAGACACTAATAACCCCATCGACGGTCGTCACGAATTTCTGAGATTCATGCCCCTCGTGGAGTTTGCTTCCCGACAGGCATTCGCCTGGGGCCTCGGGGCCGTCCGGTCGCGGGTGTTCGGCCTTGACGCGGGGAAGTTCCCGCTGCTTGCTGCCGAAGGCCTCCCGCCCGCGACGGTTCCCCTCAGTCCTCCTTGTCGCCGCCCTCTCCTCCTGCCGCTCGGGCATGGAAGAGGGGAGGAAGAGGAGGAGCAGGAGGAGGAGGACAGAGCGCAACGATCTCCGATCCATGTCTGTGAAACGTAAAGGAGGAGGAGAAGGAGGAGGAGGAGGAGAAAAAAGGAGGGAGGAGTTGAAGTAGGAGGTGGGAGGGAGGAGGGAGAAGGAGGAGGAGGAGGAGGATGAGGAGGAAGGAGGACAGGACAATAGGGGACAAGGCGATGTCAGAGAAGGCACGGAGGAGGAGGAGGAGGAGGAGAAGGAGGAGGAGGAGTTGGACAGGACGATGGAGAACACGACGATGGACAGGACGATGTAGGAGGGAAGAGGTGGATTTGACGATGGAGGAGGGAGTAGAACAAGCGGATGGAGGAGAGGAGAGCCAGGAGGAGGAGGAGGAGGAGGAGGAGGAGGAGGAGGAGGAGAAGGAAGAGGAAGAGAAGGAGGAGAGGGGAGGAATCGAAGGGCGGAGGAGTAGAGGAGGAGTAGGAGTAGGAGGAGCGGAACAGGGCGGCGAATGGGCAGTTTCCTGGCTGGGCCCCGCAGTACGCGGGGTGGAGAATCGGACCCACTGCGGAAGCCACTGGACAAGACTTGGCTTGTCTGGTTTCCCGCAGGGCGCCGAGTCTCGTCTCTCGGGGGGCCCAAGACGGCGAGCTCCAGGCTGGGGTCGGTGGTTGTTCGTGGGGGCGCTTGGAGCTTCTCGCCAGGTGTGGGCTGACCCAGGAGATAGCAGAAGCATGGGCGACCCGTGCCCAGCGTTTGGAGGCGTCGCGTCGCAAAGCGAGCGGGCCGACCAGCGCTGAGGATTCGGACTCTTCGGAGCATTTCTAAGTCTCCTTAGTTCGTTTCTGTTGTATGTTAGTTTAGGCTCGCGTGGCATTGACATGCGTGGCCACACCAGTGCAGTGCAGTGCAGTGCAGAGGAGGAGGAGGAGGAGGAGGAGGAGGAGGAGGAGCAGCAGAGGAGGAGGAGGAGGCGGAGGAGGAGGAGGAGGAGGAGGAGGAGAGGGGGAGGCAGATGACCAATCTACTGAGCATGTTGACAGTGCATGGCCCTCCAGAGAGCTCCAGAGACCTCCGAGGACTTCTGGAGGCCTCCGCAAAAAGGAGGAGGAGAAGGCGGAGAAAGGACGAGAAGGATGAGGACGAAGGACAGATTCCCCATCATCCTCCTCTTCGCCCCGTCCTTCTGGCACAGATCGTCCTTCTCGTCCTCCTACTTATCGTCGTCCTTCCCCACCTCTTTCGCTGCCTCTGCGTTCTCCCCGTCCTTGTTCTTCTCCTCCTGCTAGTCCTTCTCAAATGCCTCCGTCGCCACTTTCCCGCCTCCTTCGCTACCTCTTTCGCCTCCTCCTCCTCCTCCTCCTCCTCCTCCTCCTGCGCCACCGCCTCCTCCGCCTCGTCCGCCTCGTCCCGTTCCTCCGCGTTGTTGTCCTTCACCTCCACGTCCTCGCCTTCCTCCGCCGATCTCCGCTGAAGGCTGCGCGGCCATGCTGCCGTACGTCGACCTCTGCAACCATGATCCCGACATTCCTCCCCAGCGTTGCCTTGTTCGCGAGAGCTCTGCAGGAGGCACCATCGAGCTCGTGGCCGCCAGGGACTACGCGGAGGGCGACGAAGTGTTCATCAGCTACGGCTTCAAGCGCAGCTCCGAGCTGATGCTTGGCTGGGGCTTCCTGCTTCCGGGTGACGCCAACGACGCCGTGGAGCTGGAGATCGGATTTTGCCTTAGAGCCGACGCCGTTCGCGCACGGCCCTGGACCCTCAAGCAACTACTCGGGGCGATCCCCTCGAGAGCCCCGGGGTCCAGGACATGCCAATGCATCGCGGGACGTGCTTGATCGGAAGCCGTCCTCGTTTGATTCTGCACATGGTGCGTTGCAGCTTGCTCTCGCGAGGGAAAGGAAGAGAGAAAGAGAGAGTGAGGCATATTACACCAGAGAAAACTCCAATGAGTGGATTTCTAAACTCTTTCGCAGGAGTGGGATCGATCCCCCAATCAGAGCTTGCACTGAAGGGGTCCTCGCGGATATTGAAAGATTTGGCGAAAGTTTCCCGCCGATGTTGGACGCCGGCTGGGTTCCCGGGTTCCCGCTTCCGGGTTCCCGGATTCCCGTTTATTGGTTGGCCGATTTCGGTGGGTTCCGGGTTCTTGGGTTCCCAGTCGATCTTTTGATCGATTTGTTTATCGATCCTACGGTCGAATTTATTATCGATCTCATGATCGATCTCACTATGCATCTCACTCAATCGATATCACAATCGATATCGTTGCCGATCTAACCATCGGTCTGACCATCGATCTCACTATTCATCTCAGTCAATCGATCTCACCATCGATATCATTCTCTATCGTACAATCGACCCCATTACCGATATCACGATCGCTTGCACGACGGATCTCACCTACTCGACCAAAGTACGGGTCCCACTATCGATCTCAATATCGACATCGTCCTCACTATCGATCGAACACTCACTCGATCCGATGATCGGTCTCACGATGGAACTCACTATCTCACTAACGATCTCACTATCGATCTCACGATTGCTCTCACGATCGATCTCACTATTTAACCACGGGACACCACGGGCCGATTTCGGGATGCAGTGGACGTCTGAACGTTTCGAATATAGCTCGATCGGCCCTCTTCCCGCCCTAGCCTAGTTCGGGTATGCAGTGTAGTCTAGCCTAGTTATTTATGCTCCCCCCTTGGATATGATTTACGCGTCGTTCTCTATCGTTCCTTCTCTGTGCATGTACCGATACGTACACAAACACTCGCTCTCTCTCTCTTTCCCTTTCTCTCTCTCTCTCACTCCTTCTATCTCTCAAGGTATATAGATATACCTACATACATATATATATACGTATGTATACACATTCCGTATGTCTCACGATTCCCCAATCAGTGCTTGCAGTGGAGGGGCCCTAGCGGACATTGAAAGATTTTGGCGAAAGTGTCTGGCCGATTTCGGTGGCCAGCTGGATTCGTTGATAGTTCAGGGCCGATTTCGGTGGGCGGTGGGGTTCCAAGGTTCCCAGGTTATTGGCCGATTTTCTGATCGATCGGTCTCACCATCGATCTTACTACCCACCTCTCTATCGATCTCACCATCGATCTCACAATCGATCTCACGATCGATCTCACAAGCGATCGCATCAGGGATCGCACGAGCGAGCGATCGATATCACTGAATCGATATCACTGAATCGATGTCACGATCGGTCTCACGATCGGCCTTACAATCGTCTTCTTCATCGAATTCACGATCGATCTCACAGTCGATCTCAAAATCCATATGATTATTTTATAAGTCATCCACTGATTGGGTTTTCTCAGGTGTAATTGAAAGATTTGGCGAAAGGTTCCCGCCGATTTTGGTAGCCAGCTGGGCTCCCAGGTTCCAGGTTCCGGTGTTCCGGGTTTCTGGTTAATGGTTCCGGACCGATTTGGGTGGGTTCCGGGATCCCGGGTTCCCGGTCGATCTTTTTGTCGATGTTTGTATCGACCCCACGATTCATTATCGATCTCAATTGTCATCTCACTCAATCGATCCCATCAAACCATCCACTGTTTTTTTAAAAAAAAAAACAAAAAAAACAAAAAAAAAAAAAAAGAGAGAGAGAGAGAGCGAGTGTTTGTGCACAGAGCAGGAACTATAGAGAGCGACGCGTATATTATATCTCAGGGAGGAGCATTCAAGAATAAGGCTAGACTACAATGCATACCCGAACTATGCTCGGGAAGAGGGCCAATCGAACTATATTCGAAAAATCAGACATCCACTGCAGCTCGAAATCAGCCCGTGGTGTTCCGTTGTTAAATAGTAAAATCGATCGTGAGAGCAATCGTGAGATCGATAGTGATATTAGTGAGACCAATAGTGAGTATATACGATCTTGAGACCGATCATCGGATCGATTGTTAGATCGATAGCGAGGACGATGTCGACAGTGAGATCGATAGTGAGAGCGATATTTAGGTCGATTGAGTGAGATCCGTAGTGCAATCGATCGTGATATCGCTAGTGGGATCGATCGTAAAATCGAGGATGAGATCGATGGTGAGATCGATTAAGTGAGATGAAAAGAGGAAACGATGCTCAGATCGATGGTGACATCGATTGAGTGAGATGAATTGTGAGATTGATCATGAGATCGAATGTGAGTTCGATCGTGGGGTCGAAAAAGAGGTCGATAAGGAGATTGACGGGGAACCCAGGAACCCAGAACCCACCGAAATCGGCCCAGACCCACTAACGGGGAATCCAGGAACTCAGCCGGCTACCAAAATCGCCGGGAAGTGTGTGCCAAATTTTTCAATACCCGCTAGGAGTTAGGACCCCGTCAGTACAAGCATTGATTGGGGAATCTATTTATATATACATACATAGACATATATAAAGAGACAGAAGGAGCGAAAACAAAAACAAGAGAAGGAGAGAGGGAGGGACGGAGGTTGGGAGAGGGAGAAAAAGAGAAGGAGAGAGGGACGAAGTAAAAGAGAGAGCGCGAGAGAGAGAGGGAGCGACAAAGAGGAATAGAGAGAGAGGGACAGGAGGAGTCCTTCTCGCCCATCTCCTCCTCCGCTTCCTCCCTCGCCTCCTCCTCCTCCTCCTACTCCTCCTCCTCCTGCTTCCCCTCCTCAGCCTCACACCAGCATCATCACCACCATCACCACCATCATCATCACCAGCGTCATCACTACCACCAAAACCACCATCATCATCAGCAGCATCATCATCATCGGGTATGCTGGCGATGTCGCTCGGAGAATTGTGACGCACCCCGATGCTACACTATCGCGGGTACTTTTGTGGAACAGATACCAGCATACCATGCAATCCGCACCAGAGGAACGGAACCAAGGACTGCCGCTTTAGCCCATGGAGTGTGTGGGAGTATCAACTCGTACGGTAGTACTGGATGGAACACGGTCTAGGCTGGACGATGCTGGCCAGGGATAAGAAAGCGTGGAGACGGTCCGAGAGTGATTTTGTAGAGTGGCGGCAAGGCGATACAGCGTCGAAGGCCGTCACTGCTTCGAGGTAGCTTAGCAGGCGAATAATTCGGACTGCTGGGCCAACAACAACATCATCATAACCACTACCATCGCCATCATCATCACCACCACCAGATCATCAACATGAGCATCGGCATCACCATCATCATCAGCATCAAAGTCGTCGCCATCACATGCATTACCAGCAGCAGCATGATCACATCAATCATCATGAACAGCATCAGCTTCCTTATCATCACTGTCGTCATCGTCACCATCAGCATCATCGTCAGTATCATCATCATGATCAGCATCATCATCATTGCCATCAGCAACCTAATCATTCTCCTTACCGTCATCATCATTATCATCAGCATCACCATCATCAACATCACCATCGTGATCATCAACATCACGATCATCACCAACAGCACCATAATCCTCAGCATCAGCAGCAGCATCATCACCACCACCATCATCATCACAACCACCAGCATCATCATCATCATCATCATCATCATCATCATCATCATCATCATCATCATCATCATCATTATCATCATCATCATCATCATCATCATCATCATCATCATCACAATCATCGCCGTCATCATCATCATCAGCATCATCATCAGATGATGATGATTTCCCGCCCCGCGGCGCAGCTCCCCCGCGCCCGCCACGATGTCTTCGGGGCCTTTGGGCCCTCCTGCAGCGGACACAGGCGGACACACCTGGCCGCGGGCCGCGGTTCGATGGCCCACGCATGAGGAGGAGCGCCTGCTCTTCGCCAACGCATCGCCAGCAGTGAATCGTTCCTCCCGCCCTTCCTCCTCCTCCTCCCTGCTCCTCCTCCTCCTCCTCCTCCTCCTCCTCCTCCTCTGCTCCCTCCTCCTCTTGTCTTATTTTCCTCCCCCAAGCCCCTCTTCCTCCTCCCCGTCCTCCTCCTCCTTTTCCTCCTTCTCCTTCTCCTCCTCCTCCTCCTCCTCCTCCCCTGGGGTTCGAGGCTGCTTGGCTGCAGGCCCGCCCGCCCGGCGCCTCGGGCATCGCGCTGCTGCACCAAGCCGCCACCGTGTACTGCCAGCTGCTGCGCGTGATGGTTCGATCGATTCTTGCCGCGCTTCTCCCGACGCCCGCGTCGACCAATGCCAGTTTTGTGCTAATGATGATGCTGATGATGATGAGGAGGAGGAGGATGAGGAGGAGGAGGAGGAGGAGGAGCAGGAGGAGCACGAGGAGGATTAGGAGGATGAGGAGGATGAGGATGAGGATGAGGATGAGGATGAGGATGAGAATGATGATGAGGATGCTGCTGTGCGATACGCGGTGCCAGCAGGCCGCCGCTGCGGTCGCTGGCCGAGCAGGTGCGCGGCCCTGGTGTCCTGGCTGAGCTTCGCCCGCGGCTTCACGTCCTTCCGCGGCCCACGAGACGATCTCTAAGCTCAGCGGGCCGTGTCCAGTTCCGCGGGAGTCGTCTCGATAGCCACGGGATGACCCCCGAGGTCCTCGGAAAGAGCTCCACGCGTGAGCCCCCAGTTCTTCGGGAGGGCTCCCAGCTCCACGTGACGAGACCGCAGCACGTCGAGATGAACTCCTAGCTCCGCGGGGTGAGCGCACCGCTCCACGGGATGAACATCCTGACCACGCCGAGATGCACTCAAAGCTCCGCGGCGCAAGCACATTTCACTGGATGAGCAGCGTATTCCACCTGACGATCCCGCAGCTCCACGGTCTGGCCTTACAGTGAACACGAAGTTCTGCGGGGTGATCACCACGTTCCATGTGTTGCCCTAGTCCGATCCCTACGAGATAAACTCTCAGGGCGTCGGGATGCATTCCGATCCTTGTGGTGCGAACGCGCACCACGAGATGAGCTGCCAGCGTTCCGGTACTAGCCCTGAGCTCCACGAGTGGAGTTTCCACAGCGCCGTGAAGATCTCGCAGCGCCACGGGGCGAGCACCAAGTTCCTCAGGATCCATGCCTCCATCTCCTGTTGAACGTCCGCTGGATAAGCAAGGAGGTCGAAGGTAAGGAGGAGGTGACAGAAGGCAAGGAGGACGAGGGCGAGGAGGAGGTGGCGGAGGAGGAGGGTTTCACCCCCAGGTGTTCAACTGGGTGTTGTTTCACATGTCGTGCTGCTGCTGCTGCTCAGCAGCGGCCGTGGCATCATCAACGTTTATATTTCTATATATATATATATATACATATACACATATATACACATATATACACATATACATATACATATAAACACACATACTCATACATATATTTATGCATGGAACGTCATCTCTGCTGATTTCGTGATCTGGGCCTTCCGCGTGGTCGCCGAGGCGCGTTCTGGCACGCGTGAGGTCGCGGCCTGCATGGCGCTCATCGCGCCTCCACCAGCAACGACTCCTCACCGTGGAGCTCCACGAGCAGCTCTGACAGGAATCATCCGTGTACCACGCTCATGCAAGACAAACACGTGCAGGCCGTTGAATTGATCATGCGCGAGCTAGAAAATATCAGCTCGACACTGACACAATGTATGAAGTCGCGCGCCTGGCGCCAGGAGCAGCTGGCTCGCAGCTCCCCGACCGTAACATCCACAACGTTTCTACATCTGCAGGAACAGCAACAACTCCTTCTCAACATGTTACGAAGATTCTGCCAGGCTAGGGGTTCTTATGCACGGCAAGTGCAGGCCTGTTTGGCCACGCGTCGAGCGTCCTCAGCCGCCACCGACATCATCATCATCATCATCAGCATCATCATCATCATCGTCAGTAGAATCACTAGCACCATCATCATGATCATCAGCAGCAGCATCACCATCATCGTCATCATCATTATAATCATCATCATCAGCAGCAGCATAACTATTATCGGCATCGTAATCATCATCAGACGCATTATCCGCATCATCATCGTCACCACCATCATCATCACTGCCAGCAGCATCAGCATCATTAGAATCATCATCATCATCATCATCATCAGCATCATCATCATCATTTTCATTTCTCCTAAGACCTCTGTCCTTTATCCTTGTCCTCTTCGTTACCTCCCGTCCTCGCGCATAGCGTCCCTTTTCGGCAAAGACAAAGAGTGTCCTGGCGCCCCCCCAAAAAAGGAGATGGGCGTCGAGAGGGCAAGGGACCCATCCGCGACCTGCAGCCGGGCATGCCGGCGCGCCCGCCACCGTCGTCGACGACGACGATGTCGTCGTCGTTGTCGTCCTTTCTGTCGCCGTCACCGCCTTCTCGTCCTGCTCTTCCTTCTCCGTCTCTTCCTGCTGCTCCTCCTCCTTGACCTCCTGCTCCTCTTCCTCTTCGTCCTCCTCCTCCGCCCTCCTCCTTCTCCTCATCCCCCTTCTCGTCCTACTCCTTTTCCTCCCCTCCTCCTCCGCTTCTCCCACCGCCGTGGAGGTCCCAAAAGGTCACTGGAGACCCGTAGTTGGGCAGAAACGTATACAATATTACACCTATATCCGTAAGGCCTTCGCCCCCTGCCGCCAGCCCCCTCTCCCGGCAATGGGCAATGCAAGAGTGAAAGCAGGAGGCCTTGACGCCGCCGTGAAGCAGCGTCGCACGCGAAGACTGTGAGTAATTGAGATTATGAATTGTTGACTTCGGCATTGTACTTCGATGGTTTATGGCGTCGGATGCGCGAATGGCGCGTAATTTACGAGGGTGTATGGCTCTGGCTCGTAAATGTAGCGTAACGTGCGCAGGTTTATGGCTTCGGAAACGCGAACATTGCATAACTTACGAGGGTGTACCGTAATTTCTTGGGAGGCTGCGCATTCGGGAAATATGGTTTTCGCGGTCACCCCATCTCATTCTTGTCCTCCCTACGCGCGCAGGCCTGGGGGGGCGGTGCCGCGCGTCTCGCGGCCCCTTTCCGGTTGAGGGTTGATCGCCACCACGCAGCCGAGATCTGCGTCCTCCGTCGACATTGCCCCCGTCCCCTATCGACGGGAAGACTTCCAGCAACCCCGTGACGTTCAGGTGCCGCCTGTCGGACCTGCGCGGAGCTAGTGACCAGGCTGCCAGCGCGAATCCCATCGGGACTCGCGCCCGCGCACGAGCCTCCCGCGGCAACCGCCGTTCATTCTATGAAACATGGCGCGGAGATTGCAGTCGCCCCCATCTGGATTCGCGCCAGCGCGCCTTGTCATTATCAGCAGCCCTGTGACGCTAAGGTGGTGCTCATTCCATTCGGGGTGGCGCGGATCTCCGGCTTGGCAGCTGCCCCATTAGGATTCGCGCCAGCACGCCTCGTCGGCATCAGCAACCCCGCGACGCTCAGGCGCCGCTCGTCCTGCTCGGGATGGCGCGGAGCTGGCGGGTAGCGTGAATCCTCAGATGGTTTCTCTCGGGCGGCGCGGGTCTCCCGGCTCGGCGGCCGGCTCATCACCTTTATTCGCGCCAGAGCGCCCCGCTATTACCTTGCGACGCTCAGGCGCCGCTCATTCCGTTCGGGATGGCGCAGGTCCCCGGCTTGGTGGCCGGACTCTTCATCAGGATTCGCGCCAGCACGCCCCGTGTCTATCAGCAACCCTGCGACGCTCAGGCGCCCGCTCATCCTGTTCGGGATGGCGCAGAGCTGGCGGGCAGCGCGAATCCTTATTTGGTTTCGCCACTCGGACGGCGCGCATGTCCGTTTCGGCGGGCTGCCAGACTCATCATCAGCATTCGCGCCAGAGCGCCCTGTCGCACCAGCAACCCCGCCACGCTCAGGCGCCGCTCATCCTGTTCAGGAATGGCGCGGAGCTGGCGGGCAGCGCGAATCCTCACATGGTTTCGCCGCTCGGGCGGCGCGGACCTCCAGGTTTTCAGCAACCCTGCAACGCTCAGGCGCCGCTCATTCCATTCGGGATGGCGCGGAGCTGGCGGGCAGCGCGAAGCCCCTTTCGATTCGCGCGAACGTTCCGTCGTCAAAAGGGCCACCCATTACATTTGCGGATGGTTGGCCTGGCGGCTGGCCAGAGTCCTCGTCAGGATTCGCTCTGGAACGCTTCCTCGTCGCCGGTCACCCCGCGACGCCCAGGCGCCGCTCATTCCATCATCCCTAACCCTTAGTCCTGGGGGGGAAGATTCTCACTGGCCGCGTCCGTCTCCATTCGGAGATTCGGGGATTCGTTTCTTTCGGCTGCTCCGCTGCCCCGTCTGCCGCCCAGGTCCGAGGCGGGGTGGCAAGTTTCGGCCTGCGTTCCAGTAGGAGCTGCGCGCCTTCTCTGCTGGTCAGCTGCCTCGCAGAGGGGTTTGGGGTCTTAGCCTCTGGGCGCCAGCCGCTGGCGCGGGTCGCGCTGTGGCCATGGCCGCCGTCGGCGCCGGCTTTCGCTCCTCGTCGCCATGTTTTTTTTTGTTTTTATATTTTTTCATAGCCCCAAACTCGCGCGAAGAAGTTTGGGGGGCAGGAAAATTTGCGTGGAGGCGTCTTTCGGCCTCTCAGCTTCCACGCCCCCAGGGCTTTCTGGCCTCGCACAGCCCGGGCGCCTCTGAGGCGCGGCGGAAGGCGGCCCGCGGCCTTGCGCTGCTCCGCGGCAGGCGGATTCTCACGGCCAAGCGCTGCAATGCAGCAGGCGGTCCTGCCTTCCCCCCTGCTGCTGGTTGGTTGGTTGATTGGCGCGCTGGCGCTCCGCGAGGGCCCCTCTGGCGCGTCGCTGTCTGCCTGTTGGTCGATTGGGTTGGCGGTGCTGGATGGGCACCAGGCCGGAGCAGCGCAGGAGTGCACCGCCGCTAACTGGCACCAGGCGGTGCCCCTCTCCAGAAGCGCGCTGCATGGCAGGGGGTCGCTTGGATTGGCTGCCGGTGCTCCTCGTCGCCACGCGTGCTTTCGCGTGCTGCTCTCTTAGGCTGGCTGCCGCTTGTCCGCGCGGCCGCCCCCCCTCGCCGCGTTGCCTTCTTGGCTCAGGCCGTGCGTCGTGGCGCAGGGAGCGCTGTCCTTGCCGCGCTCGCTTCGTGGCCAGCTTGCCTGGGTGGGCTCGCCCCCTGGGCCAGCAGCCCTGGGGCGGTTCTTGTGGCCCGGATGGGCTTGCCCCGTGGCCGGACGGCCCAGCGGCGCGTTTCGTAGCCTGGATGTGCTTGCCCCGTGGCCGGACGGCCCAGTGGCGTTCCTCGTGGCCCGGATGGGCGGGCCCCCGTGGCCGGGCGGCGCAGCGGCGCCCCTCGCGTCCTGGACGGGCTTGCCCCGTGGCCGGACGGCCCAGCGGCGTGTCTCGTAGCCCGGATGGGCTTGCCCTGTGGCCGGACGGCCCAGCGGCGTTTCTCGTGGCCCGGATGGGCGCGCCCCGTGGCCAGACGGCCTGGTCGCGTTTCTCGTAGCCCGCATGTGCTGGCCTTGCGGCCGGGCGGACCAGTGGGTTTTCACGTGGCCCAGGCGCGCCCCGCGGTTGGGCGGCCCAGCGGCCTTGGGCCCACATGGGCTGCTCCGTGGCCGGGCAGCTCCGCGGCGCGCTTTGTGGCCTGGTTGTTTTCGCCCTGTGGGCGGACGGCCAAGCGGCGTTCTTAAGGGCCCGCGCGGGCTGCCGACCGCGCGGCAATCCCATTTGCAAGCCACATGGGCCGAGCGGGCTCGCCTGGCGTTCTTCGGCGCGCGGCGTGGCTCGCGCTGGCCGTGCGAGTGCGCGTGCGTCTGGAGCCCAGCGGGTTTGCCATCTTCCAGGCGGCCCAGCGGTGTTGCGGGAATGGCTGCCCGGAGGCTCCGTTCTTGTGCCCTGTTGGGGTTTGCGCGCGGCCGCAGGCCAGATGCGCCCAGTTGCATTGTTTGGCTTGCCTGTGCCGGACGGCCTGGCCGAGTCCAGGGCGGAGTTGCCCGGTGGTCACTCAGGCACCTGGGCGGCCTGGCCTGGGGCCGTGGCGTTTCTAGTGGCATGTGTGGGCTTGCCACTGGCCGAACGGCGCGCTGCGCTGGGGCGCGTTTCCCGCTCGCGCGCCCGCGCGCACACTGCTGCGCGCATCGTGGTTTGGCGGCGGGGCGCCACGTCGCCTTGATGCGTGCGCGTAGCGGTTCGCACCTGAACGTCGGGTTGCAGCTGAGCTGCGCCGTTCGGATGTTCAGGCACGGCATGTGGGACGCGCGGCGCGGTTTCGGCGCGTGCGCGTGGCCGACCAGGTCGGGCATCGGCTCGCCCGAATGGACAGTTCTGGTGCCTTGGGGTGCCCCTCGCTCCCGGGCGTCGCTGGGATGTCCGCGGGCAGGGAGATTCTCGCGCCTGGTCCTTCAATTGGGAAGGTGCGGTGCATTGGAGTGCGCCTCGCCCTGTGCATTGTCCGTCGCCGTTGTGGCTCCGGTGTCTCGGTCTCCGCGGCTGTCCGCGCTTCCGCTGTGTTTCGTCGTCTGCCACTCCACGTGCCTGTGATCCACCGATGGCTTTTGAGCCGTCCGACGTTGCCACTTTCGCGCAGGCGCTGCCTGACGGGGCGCTCCGCCCCGCCACCAAGCGCGCGGCAGAGGAGTGGTGTTCTTTCCTGCTCGGCGTGGATCCCACGCCCAAGGCCCCCCACGACTTGTGCTGGCACTTGTCTGTAGGCCGGCTCCCGGCGGAAACCGCGGGGCCAACCTCGCCTCTCGACCTCGCCGAGCCTTTCATGCGGGATTCGATCACTGCCTTCATCAAGCCGGGGGAGACCCCCTACGACAGGGGGGGATAGTGGGCAGTTCGGGGCCAGGAAAGTTGAGTTGGCCCAGGTGGCCTTCGCACTTCGCGCGCAGGAAAGGCGCTCGGCGTTGGAGCCGCAGCCCCCCACAGCGGAGGCGACACTGGTCAGCGCCATGATGGATTATCTGGAGGCTCAGGCAGCAACGCAGAGGCGTTCGAATTGCCATGGCCTCATCGTTCAAGTAAAACCACGCGACCACCGAGAGACGCACCCCCACCGAGGGCGGGAGGGCCGGAGGGGAAAAGAAAAACGCGGAGAACGGCCCGCACGGGCGCAGCCGCACGCAGCCCACTGCCACCTGCGGCCAGCAGGACTGCGCGGTGCACGGAACCCCCTGCCCACACAGGGGCCGCCGACGGCAACGAGGCCACGGCAGCCTGGCCGAGAGCGCCGCCGCTGGCCAGGGCAGCCAGGCCCAGGACACACCAAAGGCACGACCTACGGACAGACCGACAGACAGGACAAGACCGACGGACGACAGAGCAGCAGCAGCAGCAACAGCCGCAGCAGCAGCAGCAGCACGCCGCGCCAGGCGGCCAGTCCGCAGCCCCCCTTGGGAGGCAACCAAGACGTGAGCACGCCGACCAGGCAGCTCCAGCCCTTTCGTCAATTTTCCCACCAATAAAAGTGCACACGCTTTAAGGGCTGAGAAATTATCATCGGCGGCCTCCGCAGTAACAGTGCCACAGAGAGGTGCCCTGCTGCGTGGTTGCGCCGCTCTTGGGGGTCACGCCACCAAGCCCAATGCTACCAAGAGCGGGCGCACCACCCACTGGCGGGCGCGGCGCAGCCTGACCGCGCACCAGTGTGGCCAGACAGATGACGACGATGGCTTATTGCACAGGGACCACTGCCCTCTGCACAAACAGCTTCAAGCACTGTCTGACGAGTTGGAATAATTCGCCAGCCAACTGCCAGCCTCGAGCCCCCCACGGGCTCTCGCTGACGCGTAACCAAACGCTGTGAGGCCACGCCAACCGCCGGAAAAAAATAGAGCTGTCGGGCCGCCCGCTGCTATGGCGTCCGAGGCCCAGCCCCGCCGGAAAGCATGCGTACCCCAAGCTGCTGGCGATTCCAAACCTGCAGCGGCTGCTCCTAATTTTAGGAGCGCCAGCGATTCGGAATACCTGATATGGCTGAATGGCGGACGCACGTGCGCCTGTAATTGCTCGAGGGCGCACGCGCCGCACATGCTAGAGCCGAACACCTCGCAAATGCACTGCCTTGTAACTACCAGAGGCTCTTTGTAAAATGGCCGCTTCATGTGCGTAATCGAACACGAAAATGTGTCACGCTTTTTCCTGAACACCACAGGCGCCGGCCCTGTGCCTATAATCAGGGCCTCGCAATATATCGCAAAGTAAAATGACGAGAAACAGCCCACGACATGGCCACGCCACGCCGGTCTGCGCCCACAGCCCATTCATACAACAAGCGCGCATCCCGCACCGAAGCCCGCATCCTCGGACGGCGAACGCCGGACACCGCGGACTTCTCTGCGCCGTGGACAAGCCGCGAGGCGTCGCCCGGAGCGCCCGCCTCGTATTTGAGCCAAGCCAACGCGGATCGCAAGTGCGATAGATACTTCGACAGAGAAGCTCCGTTTTGAAAACAGTGTTGCAAAACAACAGCGATGCCTCAGCAGGCGGCCACGGCGGCTGCGCTGTCAGAGCCGCCGCGTGGCCCCACACTTGCACAGCTGATGCGTACGCCCCTGCGCTCTTGCGCCACCCTTGGAACTTCATCCAGCAGGCTTGCTGCGCGAACTGAAAGCTAGAAAATGAGTTGTCTCTCGCCCGTGCAAATTCCTCACTTGGCGCGCCTGCCACCGGAAGCGGCGCAGCCGTCTGCTTGCCCAAAATACGAATGGCATCTGCCAAAATCAATGCAGCAGGCGGCCTGCGGATTTCCGTCGCTTCAGAAATCATGGCCAGAGCGCTCGCTGCAGCCTCGACGGCAGCGGCCGGACTGCCAGCGACGCTGGCTGGCGGCGCAGGGGGCGCGCATTTTGAGCGCAAGGCAGGTCGCGGATCTCCTCTGGGATGTGGCATGCCCGTCCCGGGCGCACCGTGAAGGACAAGATCCCGGCTAGCCGCTGCAACACAACATTTGAGAAAGTATTGAAGGATGGCTGCGCCCAGCGCCTGCGAAGCCGACCACATTTCCGGCGCCTCACCCACAGTTAATCCGCCGAAGTCGCCTGGCGCCACGGCCCCTTCTTTCCGGAGAGATTCAGCCACGGCGCTTGCGCCTGGAGCTGGGAAGGGTTTCCTCGCGGCCAGAGCCGCCCTTTCGAGCAGCGCCCGAAACTCAGCTCCCACAGCGTGACCTGCGCGCGCCGAGGCAACGCCCATGACCATGCTTCGGCCGGGACAGCCGTCGCTGCCCATGCCCGACGGGCTGGCGCCACGAGCACAAACACAAGCTGCCCCCCGCCCGTGGCATCCGCGCACAGGATGCACCGCTGAAGGCACGGCTTCCAGAAATTAGGAAAAGCCGACGGGGTTGAGCACAGACATCGTTCCCACCACAGGAGTGCACTGCGCACCGGCTGCGTCAGCACTGCGCGGCCGCACTTGCTGCGCCAAAACAGCGGCGCGAGAAATGCTTTCGCACCTCTGCCGAACACCGCCGTGGCCCCCCGGCTTAAACGCCCGGCCAACTTGGCCGCTTCTGCAGGGGCCAGCGAATTAGCCCGCAAGGCCTGACGAATTTGAGCTAGCCACTTCTCTTTCTTATCATCGCCGATCCAAAACCAAATGCCGTCTGGGCAAGCTTTCGCCACTACTTCTAAGACGACCGCCTGGTCGGCCTCTGCGACCGCTTTCGCGTCGTCCGAGCTACACCCTAGCAGATCGACCACAAGCGTTCGCGCCAAATTTGCAGATCCTTTAGGTCCTACATGCGCCCCTCTGTTTGCAAAATCCAGTGCCACATCGCTTCCGAAAGGTCGTCCACGAAACGCGGGTAAACGACCAAAAAGAGGACAGCCACCAGCGCCTGGACAGCACTGCCAAAGCGACGCCACGCGAATACAGACACAGCCGAACAAAACGGGCACGAGAGAAGCTGCAAGCCTCGATCACTGCGCTCTGCTTCAGCCCACGATGCAAGGGCAAATTGCAGATGCTCGCTTCGAATCGGAAGCGTCATAAAAGCCGACTTAAAATCATCTTTCTTGAAAAGGAAAGTAGCGCCGGGATGACTACCTACACGCGCCCGCGCGACGCCGACTAAAGTGTCACGCGAATCATGGTGCATCTCCTCGGGGATCGCTGTGGCGCTATTCACACCGTTGTCACTGAAATTATCTATCCAGCGCACCTTGCGACGCTTACGGCCGCTCTGTTCCTGCCAACCGTCGTCGACAGGGAAGCGGGCTGTTAAAAGACAGCGTTGGCGAGAAAGCGAAACCCAGTGAGCCTAGCGCTCTGCTACTTCTTGCAAGCATTTGTTGCGGAACGCTTCCGCAAGCTCGTGGTCACACACTATGGAACGGCGAACCCTATTCAAAGTGCAGGCGTTGCGTTCGTCTAAATCATGATGGAGTTCCTCCACCGTCGCTGGGGGGACTCTCGCAACCCTGGCAGGCTGAACCCCGCTCGGCTGCAACTCTCCAACGATCGGGAAACCGAAAGCTAAGCTATTCACCAGTTCGGCGCGTGGGCAGCTGATAGATACAAGCATCTCCCTCAACAGGAGAAGATTCGTTTCAGGACCTAAAACGCTCTGGCAATGCGAGGGCAAACGGGAGAACGTTCGCCGCCAGAGTGGGTCCGTCACACGCTTCCTTTCCTCCCAAGGAGAAACAGCACTCGCGCGGTGTTCATGCAGTTCTGCTGGCGACATCTCGGCAGCTTTGCAAAGCGCATTCTCTAAAATCCCAGGCAAGCAAACGCCCGGGACGACAAGTGGCGACGCGAGCGCCCATTCAAAATGATCAGCTGGACACATCGCTGCACACTTGGTTTTGTCAGAATCTGAATCGCGCACCGCAGCACAAAACTCGTAAAGGAAATCTTTACGCTCTGCGGAGTGCACAGCAGAATTGGGAACGCCGGTCTCCAACGGGACGCGTCCATCCAACTCCGATTCGTTGTCGTCTTCACCAGGTGCATCGTTATCGGAGCTGTCGTGACCAGTTCACTTCTTGTAATGTTTCTTCCAGCGCTGCTTCTGGCCTGATTTGCCCCAAGACGCATGGTCGTCGTCTCGCTGCCGCTTCGGGGGCCTCTGCGGCGAGAGCGTGTTCCGGTTACCCTTGGGCTCGCCCTTGTCGGCGCCCTTGGGGAATCCCGCCTTGCCGCCGCCTTTGCCGCCCTTGCCAGAGGCGCTGGAGCTGCCAGACGCAGCAGACTTCGCAGTGAACTTGCTGAGCTGCTCACCACGCTGCCTCACCTTGTCCGCTGCCTTCCGCACCATGTCGTCGTCCAGCTTGCAGAAGAAGTCGGACGCGTTCTCGTCGCCCCGCTCCAAAGAACGAGCCATGGCGCGGCGCTGCAGCACGTCATACTGATAGCACACTCGGACACCGCCGTGCTCCTCTGCGATGTGGCAGAGGTTGAAGATGTACGCGAGCAAATCTGTCTGAGCGCACACTCCCATGAGTACGCACTTGATGCCCCATTGGACAATGTGGCCGACAAAGGTAGCGAAGCCCACGTAGTCCAACTTAAGTTCGTTGTCTCGCTTGCTTTTCAACACTGTTTTCAATTTATATTCTAGAGCGCCTGTGGTCGGGGCTACCTGCACCACTGGCGTGCGCGACCACTCGGGCCTGTGGTGCGTCATCACCTTCGCTGCCGTCGGAGTCGCTGTTATCGTCGCCGTGGCCGTCGACGTCGTCGTCGTCGCGTGTGTGCAGGTACGCGTTGTCCCTCTCGCCCGACTGCGAGCTTCTGGAGCCCCGGCGAGCTGTCGACGAGTCGGAGGAGGAGGGCGATGCGGAAGAGGTCGGACAGAGAGAACCAGTATGGGAGAGAGACAGAAAGAGGAGGAGGGGGGAGAGGAGGAAGAGGAGGAGGAGAAGGAGGAGGAGGAGGAGCAGGACAACGTGAGCGTGAGGAAGTGGAGGTGGAGGAGGAGGAGGAGGAGGAGGCGAGGAGGAGGAGGAAGGAGGAGGAGCAGGAGGAGGAGGAGGAGGAGCGAGGAGGGGAGCGAGGAGGAGAGCGAGTAGGAACAGTGGGAAGATGTGGAACAGTATGTAGTGGAGCAGGTCTTTGGAGGACCTCTGGAGATCTCAGGAGACAGCAGCAGCACGATGAGGAGGAGGGGGGCATCAGCAGGGAAGCGGGAGCAGGAGGGAGAAGAAGAAGGCGAGGAAAAACCTTGAAAGATGAGAAGGAAGGGGAGGGAGATGGAGGGGGAGGGAGGGAGAGAGGGAGCGGGAGAACGAGGGTGCGGCGGAGGAGGAAAAGCAGCCTCGGCAGCAACAGCAAGAGAGAGAGAGAGAGCAGATGGAGCAGGACTTCGATGTGCAGGATTGTAAACGAAGAGGGACTGGAGCTGGACGAGGTGGACGAGGAAGATTGGCCACGTGAGGAGGGGTGCTGATCTGATCCATTTGCCTTCGATTACTGTGTGCATGTTGCGGCCTGGAACTCATTATCATTGCTCTCATTGCTCCGACGGGGGGAGACGAGTGGCGATGCAAGTGTTGCTCCCGCCCGGGATACTGCCCCACCTCAGCTGCCCTCATACGCCCGTTTTGAAATGCAACACTGACAGTGTTCAGAACGTCCGTCTTGAACACGATGCGTGTTGGCTCGGGACGTGTTGGTCCACGTTTGGGCGAACGTATCGCGCCAGACCTACGTTTTCAGTCTGCATGTTGAGTTCCGTGCCAACACGTTGCGTGTTGCGTGTTGCGTATCGGAGCAGCTAAGTGCCCCACAGGGGGTCCCCGGGCAGGCCTCCAGGGCCTCGGAGGCCTCCAGAGGCCCGTCAAGGATCACACGCGCCCCGGAACAACAAAAGTAAGATCACCCCCAGCTGCGACTCGAGGGCCCAGGGGCGACATTCGGCAAGAGGCAGTTTTCCCCATCTCCCGCAAATTGACGTGCAAAGGGGGTAGCGGAGAGGCCTGGCATCGCTCGGACGTGTTAGTTTTTTCTCGGCAACGACCATCGAGGAGAATTTGGGGTCATCTTGCGAGACAATTGCACGCAAGAAGCCGACAAATGCACGGGGGTATGGACGTCCGAGCGATGGCGAGTGGAAGGGGGGGAGAGGGAGCCCGATAGGGTCAGTTCTTAACCCGACTGTCCAGATCCCAATTAGTGAGAAAACCGGGGCGGTCCAGATTCCAACAGCCCGACAAAGTTATGTAAAGTTTTGTTATTGTATGGTCGCATTGGCAATGAAAGTCGAATGGCTACCTTGATGATGGAACCCGCTCGGTGTTCTTAGTGCGTTGTTTCGATCTAGACCGTACCGCTGAGCCTTTTTTGTGCGAGCTTTAAGTGCTCCAAGAGGCCCGAATACAGTCTCAAAGCACTCCACGACGGCAGTGTGCACACACAGCTACACGAATCGTACACGAAGCTTGTATCAAACATATAGGAAGCGCATGGGACGCGCATCCGACACTTAGCAGACATGCGTTAGAAACGTTGGCGGGACGCTTCAGGAACGCATGCGAAACGCAGGCCCAACGCGCACGAAACGTAGACGCAACGCCGATGACACGTCTGCGACGGTAAACACCCCTCAAGAATCCGCGCACATGTTATAATCATCTTTCAGGAATCCCTCAGGAATCCTCAGGAATGTTGAAGGGAATACGGAGGAATCCCGCGGGATGTTTCGGGGATCCTCAGGAATCTTCAGGACTCCTCAGGAATCCTTCAGGAACCCATAAGGAAGCTTTCTAGAGGGACCTCAGGAACTCTTCAGGAACCCCTCAGGAACCTTTTAGGAATCTTCAAGAATCCTTGAAGAACCCTCTGGAATCTTCAGGAAACCGTTACGAATTCAGGATCCCCTTGTGGATTCTAAAAGAATCTGTAAGGAGCCCTCAGGAGTCGGCCGGTAATCCAAAAGGAATCTTCAGGAATCCCACAGGAAACCGCTAGGACTTCCTGAGGAATCCATCTTAGGAATTATCCGCTGTCTTCAAGAATCTTCATGAATCTTCAGAACCCCCTGGAACCCGTCAGTAATCCTTCCGGAATCTTTCAAAAATTTTGAGTCTTCTTTCTTGTCCGGCATCTTGAGGAATCCTCAGGAATCCCTAGGAATCTTTCAGAAATCCTTAGACAGTCTCTGGAATTTGCAGGAATCTTGAGAGATCCGCCAAAAATCGTTCAGGAATCAACAGGGATCCCTCAGCAGGACTCTTCTCGGATCCTTCAGGAATCTTTCTACGTAGGAATCTTTCAGGTATCCATCAGGGAGGTGTAAAAGAAGTCGTCCAGAACCCTCGAGAAACCCATAGATTCAGGAAGCTATAGAGGAACCCACGGGAATCTTGCACGAAGCCAGGGAGGCGCCTTCAGGAAACGCCACTTCAGCGCCTATCGGGCGCCTCCCAAGCGCTTCAAGCGCTTGTAAATTGAAACATTTAGTTGGGATCTGGGCCGTTCCAGTGTTACTACCGAGTGGGGCCTGGACCGTCCAGTTGGGATTTGAGCGGTCCGGTTGGGATCTGGACTTTTCTCGAGGGGGGAGAGGGGGGCGAAAGGATGAGAATTGAGTGAGGGCGGGGAAGGGGGAAGGGGGGGAATGCCACGCAGGCTAACTTACCTGCCTGAGTCTACAGTGCGGCGCCCTCCAGCCGGCGACTGGAGGAGACGAGCTGCGACGGCGAGCCGTTGCCCGTGCGCGTGTTGCTCACGGCCTCGCAGCCGGTGCCGCGGCTGCTGCTGGGGCTGTGCCGCCTGGAGAGGAGACCCGCCCTCCGCGGGCCGATTGCTCCACTTCCTGCTCCTGCTGCTCCTGCTGCTCCTCCTCCCCCTCCTCATCATCATCATTCACAGCATCATCATCAGCAGATTCCTCAGATCCCTACCCCCTGCTCTTCCTCCTCCTCCTCCTCCCATTCCTCCTTTCTGCTGCTTCTCCACGGCATCCTCCTCATCCTCCTTCCACTTCTCTCCCTTCTCCTCCTCATCCCCTTCCCCTCCCCCACCCCACCCCACCCCTTCCCGCACGCACACAACCACACACACACAATCATCCTCCTCAGGCCTCCCATGCTTTAGTGACAGTGCCATGTTGGTCCCCATAGGCTTCATCCAAGTGATCGGCAGAGGGGGGGCAAGCAAAAGCAGTACCTCTTCGGGGCGGGGCGGGGCCCCAGGCAGGCCACACCCCCGAGCACGCAGGCTGGGACGTATCCGCGCGCGACGAGGGCGGGCCCTGCCACCACGGACCCCGCGGGCGACCCTGGAACCGTTTCGGGCGCAGGGAGGAGATGAGAGGAGAGGAGCCGAGGAATCCGGGCCTCCCGACGGAGTAGAGGGGCGTGGAGGGTCGCGCTGCGTGGCCGATGCATCGGCGTTGCGGCTCGATGTGGAGCCTGATCCTCTCCTCGCCGACGTCACCGATGCGTCGCCGAGAAGCAGGTCGGCGGCACGCCCGATCGGGGAAGCAGAGGGGGGCGTGCCTTCTCAGAAGCTCAGACGGCCCCCGGCCTTCCGAGAAGCTTTTCGATCCTCTTCCAGAGCCCCACCGCCTCCTAAGAGGGCCTGCCCCCTCTCGCTTCCCCCCTCGTTGCGCAGCCGAGCCGAGGTAGGAGAAGAGAGGAGGACTCGCTGCTCAGAGACCGAGCACCCTTAGGGTGCCCGCCCGCTGCCGCAGGTGGCTGAGGCACTGCTCGCCCATCCGGCTCCTGCCAAGGATGTGCCGCCCGCCCGCGGCAGCTTCACTACCACCCCGCCCTGTGGCGGCGGTGGGAGGCTCGGGTGCACGGCGCACCATGTCACCAATCTTGCTCATCAACATCCTCCTCGTCTCTTCCTCCTCCTTCTCGCCTTCCTCCTCCCCCTCCTCCTCCTCCTCCTCCTCCTCCTCGTCTCTTCCTCATTGTCCTTCTCCTCCTTCTCCTCCTCCTCCTCCTGCCGTCCTCCCCCTTCTCCTCCTCCTCCTCCTCCTCCGCCTCACGTCATCACGTCCTCGTCCTCATTATCATCCTCCTCCTGCTAGTCCAGCTCCTTCTCCTTGTATATGCGGGCGCTCGGGCTTGTAAGGCGTCAACATTCCACGCGCAGGGTGGACAGTGTCGAGATACAGCATGTACATGCAGGGAATTAGATGCCGACGCAGATGGCATTTGCAACGCTGTGCTTGATATCGCTGCGGCAGGCCGTGCCCCGAGAGAGCACGCGAGAGGATTGCCGCTCTCAACTCGGAGCCTGATGTAGTTCCTGCCCCAAGGTGACATCGCTCTGCCCACCTCCGTTGGTTCTCCCCCCCCGCTCGTGGCGTCGCCCTCCATCCGCCGATCGGCCGGCTTGTCCGCTGGACTCCGCTGTTTCTTCCCCGTCTCCCACCCCCTGCTGACGCTTGCCTGCACCGCTGTACCCGCGCCTGTCGGCGCGCATGCTGTTTGTGTGCACGCGAGCTTCATTGTCCTAGGCTCGTCCTTCGCACATTTTTCGCTCAAGAACCGTTGCGTCTCCTGCATCCCTCGGCAGGGAAAGTCCGCTTCAGGACAGTTTGCAGATGCACAGATGAGTCAAGATGAATAGTTCAACATGTCTCAAACGCTGTCAGCGTCTCCTCTGACGACGAATACAACCCAGATAATGCATCAACTTCGTTGGGCGGTGATGATTTGCGAAAAAAACTCCCTGCTCTTCCTCATCATCATCATCCTCATAATCACGTCCTCCTCCCCCTCCTCCTCCTCCTCCTCCTCCTCTTCCTCCTCCTCCTCCTCATCCTTCTCCTCGTCCTCCTCTTCCTCCTCCTCCTCCTCCTCCTCCTCCTCCTCCTCCTCCTCCTCCTCCCCCTTCTCCTCCTCCTTCTCCTCCTCCTCATCCTCCTCCTCTTCGTCCTCCTCCTCCTCCTCCTCCTCCTCCCCCTCCTTCTCCTCGTCGATTCCTTCCCCTCGCATCCAACAAACCTCAAGGCGTCGAACTCTGGCCCCCGAATTTCGACCCCGGACCTCCAGGGGCGCGAAGAGAGCCGAGCTTCGCCTGTCGCTGTCTGAACCAGAGCAGCTGCCCATCCCCAAGGGGGGCCGGGCGTGGCTAGGATCGGGGTACATCGTTCCAGAGTTTTCCAGAACACTCTCAGAGCGTTCGGGAATCTGGGCCTCCTAGATGGGGTCGGATTCGATGGGGTCGGAGGATCGCGCAGCATCGCCGAAAGCGGCTCAATGTGGGGCCCAAATGTCTCCACGCCGACGTCGCCGATGCATCGCTGACGTCGCCAGTGCATGGCCAGTGCATCGGCGATGCATCGGCGATGTATCGCCGATGTGTCCCGCGGCGCCCGATACATGATCCGGGACGGCCAGATGATGTATCCGGGTCCGAGTTTGTCCAAGTCTTGGTTCCGTCTTTGGCGGGCGGGACGAAGGCGTGGATATAATTGCGCATCACGGGGCGCGATGCGCGAAGGTTGGTGACTTAGGCTTGGCATGAAGAGAGCAAATCCTGACAGAAACGGGGATTGGATCACGGGGCTTTTCTCCAGGGCCAGCGTTTCATCTTGAGTCGCTTTCAACCCAAAAGGGGCACGACGCCTTTTCCCTCGGGACTGCTTCTCCTTCCAGGGGCCTGGGCCCGCTACTTTCCCCGCCACGCGTCGGACCTCCGACGGCCTGTCTTGACGAGACACGCACCCCCAGAGCGCTCTCAGCGAGGCGCAGCCGGTGGGAAGCATCCCGGAGCGAGACAACATCGAAGAGCTTCGGGAGGCTTCTGACACTTCCCAGACAGCCGAAGATGCGTGTTTTTGAAGGGGGCGGCCTCAAAGTCCCCACCCCCTGATCCTCTTCGGATGGCCCCAGGGCTCAGGAAGGGGCCCCAGAGGCCGAAAGAAGGCAAAACGCCAGGATTCAGCAAGTCATATCGTCGGGTATCTGGCTTCATGGCGATGAGACAGCGAGGGAGCCCTCCCCGAGCTTTGGAATGAACGACTCGGTGGTTCGTGTGAAGGTGGTTACTGCTGTCTGCGTTGTGCAGTCAGAAATTTCCCTAGCAGCCTTTCCATAATTTCGCCATCGACATGGCGGTTGGCCATTTAAGCAGGCGGTCCACGCAGGACCCCCGCACTGCTAATCACCGTTTGGGATTTCCGAGCGGCGGTCAGGAACTTTTGGTTCATATTTGAGGATTCGTCCAGTTTTTTGTACACCGACCCAATCCCCGACATGTGATGTCTTGATTTGGTCATTACGGGGTCCCCACAAGTCCCAACACTGTCCTTGGGGCCAGTTGTTCATGGCGAGTCGCGTTGAAATGGTCCTGGGGCTTGGCGAGGGCCCCCCCACGGAGGCCGAAAACGGTCAAAAAGCGCCTGCCGTTATCCAGACGTGTGCAGAGTAGGTAGGGGGAAGACGGAGGGCTTCTTAGGAACACCTTGCTTCCCGGAAGGCCCGGGTGTAGCGCCCCGGCGCCTTTTGCGAAGGAGTCTCCTTCTAAGAAGCTTCCCCCCTCCCTCTAACCAGTTGTGCGCGCCGCCGATTTCTTCTTACGACGCAAGCATGTCTGTGACCACCAACGCCGCAGCCGCCGTGTCGGAACTTCGAAGAGCCTCCCGGCAGAGGCTGCCCGCGGCGGAGGCCGAGCAGCTGGCAGCTCTCGCCGGCGAGCAGGCGCTGGGCGAGTGGTTGCAGAGCGGCGCTGCGCTGGCCGGGATCCGCCCGGCCGCCTTTCAGGGGGGTTGGCTGACTCCTCAATATCTTCCTTGTTCGATCCTCCTGCACTCCCCTCGTGTTGCACTGACCTTTGTAGATGTATTTGACCGTGCACACGCATATGCGTTTACACACATGTATTTTTAACCATGCACACGCATATGCGTACGCGTGTATATAAGCACGCGCACATAATTTCACAGCGAGGAGCGCGCGGACGCATTCCAAACGAAATGCGTTCCATCCGACGAAATTTCGCACGCTGTGAGTGAAATCTCGCGCGTCGCTGCGCTGTCGAGCGCGTCGCGACATGCACGTTGGTGCAGATGTGCCACGTCGGCAGCGCACTGCGATGTGTCGCGCTGGGGTCGGTGCGCGACCCCAAACAGATATCCCGCGCGGTTGGGTGGCGCTCGAGCGCGCGGGAAAAAGGACTCGCGCGCCGCATCGGCGGCGATCTCGGACCGCGTGCTTTGCACAGAGGTCCCGCCCAGCGAAGGTGGTGACGCCGCGCTGCGCGGCTCCCCGCGCGCTCACGGTTCCAGCGGTCCCGCGATGCCCGAGGCTGCACAGCGCAGTTCGAATGCAGCGAAGGCGGTGCGCGACTGATTGTACACACCGCGCGCGTCGCGCCATGCTCGGTTGCGCAGTTGCGCCGCGCTGGCGAAAGTCTTGAGGCGCGGTGTCTCGCGATGGGGCCGGCCCGCGGCGCCAGGCCGACTCCCTGCGCGACGGAGCAGCGCGCAAGCGCACGGTGCAAGACGTGCGCGCCGCATCGGCAGCGGTCTCGGCACGAGGAAGCCTCGCGGGGGTCGGCGCGCGCCTTCGAGCAGCTTCCCCGCGCGACTGGGCAGTGCCGCGGGGGAAGGCTCGTGCGTCGCGCCGGCGACGGTCTCGACATGCGATGTTCGCGCGGGGTCGGCGCGCGGCGCCAAGCAGCTTCCCCGCGCGACGTGGCAGCGCTCGCGCGCGCAGGAATGGGCTCGCGCGTCGCATCGGCGACGATGTCGGACGGCAGTTTCCGCGCGGGGGTCGGCCCAGCGCGCGGCGCCAAGCAGCTTCAGTGCGCGAGGCGGCAGTACCCGAACGCGCGGGGGAGGATTCGCGCGTCGCTTCTGCGACGATCGCGGAGTGATATTTCGGCGTTGCCGCTTCGATCCGCAGACATGATGGCGCCTCGTTGCGCGACTGGGCACGCGCGCGTGCGTGCGGATGTCTCTGCGACTGCAGATTCCCACGTGACCACTGCGCGGGGGGCGGGGGGAGGCTTGCACGAGAAGTCATTCAACTGACTCCCCTGGATCGCTCAGGCCTCGTCAGGATACTGCTGACACGCAAGAACCATCCAGGCCCCCAAGGTTTCTCATGGCCCTTCGAATTTCTACGCGGTTCCCCTGGCGGCGTCGCAGCTGCGTCGCATCTGCTTGTATCTTGCTACGCGACTAACGCGCGGGGCATTGAGCGTCTTTCAAACAAATCCATTGACGGTTTCTCCGGGGTCCCACAGGTTGCGCCAGCATTCGCCGAAATCCCGCAGGGCACACGTTTCATCCGAGTCCTTCAGGACTCTCGAAGACTTTTTAGATTCGTCGGGATTCTGTTGGGTCCTTCGATGACCTTCGGGACTCCTTTTGGTTCCCCGCGATCCCAGCTGATCCTCATAGCTTGTCAAATATTCCGAGTAATTCGTTTGGGCTCCCCACGGGTCATCACGTTTATTTTGGTTCCACGTGGCCTCATTGGGTTCCCTGGGGGTCTTGGGGCCTCGCGGGGATCTCGCGGGCTTCTTGGGGCTTCCTGACGACGTTCCCTGGGGCTTTTGGGAGGGTCCTATACTTTCCTTGTGCGCCCTGGGACTCCCCAGGGTTTTCTGTGACTTCTGGGAGCCTCCTGTGGTTCCCTGGGCCGAAGTTTCTGGGACCCGCCTGGAGTTTCCTGAGACCCCCTGGGCTTAATGAATTTCCTGGCGATTCCTGGGGCTCCCTGGAGCTGGCTGGAGCCTCCTGGGGCTTCATGGAGCTCCGCGGGGTTATTTGGAGGTTTTTGGGGTTCCATGGGGTCTCTTGGGGTTCCCTGGCGCCTGCTGGGGCATGTGGCGTGGTTTGAAGTTCTCTGGAGCCCGTCTTGTGGCCTTCTGGTGATTCGTCGTGGCTCCTAGGGTTCCCTGCAGGGTTCCTGGCTGGCGAACTGGTCCATACCCTGCTGAACTGGTCCACTCCCCAGTGGCATTGGGAAACGGACCCACTTGCGGACGTTATTATGCCGAATGTTTCGAACGAGGTCGTCCTGGAAAAGCTTGAAAACCGAACTGGTGGGCCCAGTGGGGCCGCCCGCATGCGTCACGCACCACCCAGCACAGCGTTTCGTGGCCCATAGGGAGCTCCACAGACGGCCCCAGTGGCACCAGCCGCATGCTTCACGCACCACCCATCTCAGCGCTTTGTGGCCCCATAGGGGGCCCCATCGACGGCCCCAGTGGGACCGCCCGCAGGCGCCACGCACCACCCAGGACAGCGTTTCGTGGCCCCATAGGGAGCTCCACCGACGGCCCCAGTGGGACCGCCCGCATGCGTCCCGCACACCCAGTACAGCGCTTCGTGGCCCCATAGGGAGCTCCATCGAAGGTCACAGTGGGACCGCACGCATGCGTCCCGCACACCCAATACAGCGTTTGGTGGCCCCGTAGGGAGCCCCACCGAATGTCCCAGTGGGATCTTCAGCATGCGTCGCCCCCACCCAGCACAGCGTTTCGCGGCCCCATAGGGAGCCCCACCGAAGGTCCCAGTGGGACCGCCCGCGTGCGCCCCGCACACCCAGTACAGCGCTTCGTGGGCCCATCGGGAGCCCCACCGAAGGCCCCAATGGGACCGCCCGCATGCGTCCCGCACACCCAGTACAGCGCTTCGTGGCCCCATTGGGGATCCCCACCGGTCCGTGGCTTTATAGGGAGCGCCACCGAAGGCACCACTGGCAAAGTCCACATGCGTTCCCGCACACCCAGCACAACGTTTTGTATCCCATAGGGAGCCACACCGAAGGCCCCACTGGCAAAGTCCGCATGCGAATTCCCCACCCAGCACAACGTTTCGTGGCCCATGGGGGGCTCCTCCGAAGGCCCCAGTGGCAAAGTACGCATGCGCCCCCCCCCCCCACCCAGCTCAACGTTTCGTGGCCCATGGGGGGCTCCACCGAAGGCCCCAGTGGCAAAGTCCGCATGCGTCTCCCCCACCCAACATAACGTTTCGTGGCCCGTAGGGAGCTCCAACCGAGGCCCCAGTGACAAAGTCAGCATGCGTCTCCCCCATCCGCTGCAGCGCTTCGTGGCCCATAGGGAGCTCCACCGAAGGCCCCAGTGGCAAAGTCCGCATGCGCCTCCCCCACTCAGTGCAGCGCTTCGTGGCCCCATAGGGAGATCCACCGAGTACGATTTCCGTAATTGCTGCATTTGCAACTACATAAGGTTGGTTCTTTCGCCAGGCTATTTTGATATAAGTGCGTTGTACATGGTTTGCATCAGTGTTGTACACATGTTGTGTACGCGTTGTACATGTTGTCTACATGGTGTGTTTTCTGTTGTTTGCGCATGTCTTCGTTATGCTTCTACATACTTGCTAAACAGCTTCATTCCGAGGATTCTACATGATGTGGTTATGTGTCTATGTATGTGGTACATGTGTTGCACATGATGTGCAGGTGCTCTATGTGTTGCCTGAATGTCCTCTATATGCGTATACCTGTGGTTTAGCTGATTTGCTCATGTATTGGAGACGTGTTTTTTTTCGTACGGCGTAAACATGTCTCTCTATGTGCATGGTGGACGCGTGGCATTTTGCTGTAAATCGTGGGTATTTGTTTGTCTGATCTTTTTTAATGTGCCATAAGTGTTGTGCATGATGTCTGCACGTGTTGTGCACATGTTAGTTCTGGTCTTCGCCTGGGCACTAAGTGTCTCCAGTACTGTTTGTACTTGTTGTCTGTGTGTGTTGTACATGTGTTCGGTGAGGTGTCTACGCGTTGTGTATAGGTTTTTGATCGTATTGTGTATGGCCCGCGAATGTGTTGCATGCGTTGCCTAAGTGTGCTGCACATGTTTGTTATGCGTGGTGTGCGTGGCTGGCTTTGTTTAGCGTATGTGTATACAATTGCTGTGCATGTTTGCATATGCGTTGCATTTGTTTGGGATATGGTTGTACGGGTCGTGTATGCGTGTTGCACGCATGTTGTAGATGCTTTGTATATGTCCTACGTATGCGTATATGTGTTGTGCGCATGTCTCCATACATTGTACTTGTTGTATATAGTATGTTCGGTTCCTCGGTGTTTGTTTGCTCTGCCTATGTTTTTGTTGCTTGTGATTCCGCGGCCGCCGCGCAGAACCTCCACCATTTAAGTTGCGAAAGCGGTCCGCCATGGCAATACGAGTAGCAGGAGTATAGTAATACAGTAGTCGTAGTGATAGTGGTAGTAGTAATTTTAGTTGTAGAGCTACAGTCGTGATAGAAGTAATACAGGTAACAATGCTGGTAGCCGTAGTAGCAATAGGAGGAGTCGTCGCACTAGTAATTAGAGCAGTCGTAGTAGTGATAATAGTAGTAGTAGTTGTTGTTGTTCTTGTACGAGCAGCAGCCGTTGTCGTAGTATCATCAATACGGGTAGTAGTAGCAGTAATAGTAGTAGTAGTAGTAGTAGTAGTAGTAGTAGTAGTAGTCGTGGTATTAGTAGTAGTAGTAGTAGTAGTAGTAGTCGTCGTCGTCGTGGTAGTAGTAGTAGTAGTATTAGTAGTAGTAGTAGTAGTAGTAGTACTAGTAGTAGTAGTAGTAGTAGTAGTAGTAGTAGTAGTAGTAGCAGTGGTAGTGGTAGTGGTAGTAGTAGTAGTAGTAGTAGTAGTAGTAGTAGAAGTAGTAGTAGTAGTAGTAGTAGTAGTAGTAGTGGTAGTAGTGGTAGTAGTAGTAGTAGTAGTAGGGCTATCCGGGGTTTGGTGGCCGGACAGTCTGCCCGTCCGTACTCATAAGGGTGGTGATGGAGTTCTGGTTGTGTGTGGTGTGTGCGGTGGTGTGTGTGGTGTGTGTGGTGTGTGTGGTGTGTGTGGTGTGTGTGTGGTGTGTGTGGTGTGTGTGGTATGTGTGGTGTGTGTGGTGTGTGTGGTGTGTGTGTGCGTGCTGTGTGTGGTGTGTGTGTGGTGTGTGTGGTGTATGTGTGTGAATGTGTGGTGTGTGGTGTGTGTGTGTGCTGTGTGTGGAGTGGTGTGTGTGCTGTGTGTGGTGTGTGTGTGTGTGTTTGGTGTGTGTGGCCGGGGTCCTGTAGCCAGGGTTCGGTGGCCAGCCCGTCGTCCGTCAAGATGTCGGTGGTACGATGATCAGATGTTGGTGGTATGATAAGAATATAGTTGTGGTACGATGATCATATGATGATGGTATGATGATCAGATGTTGGTGGTATGATGATCATATGGTGGTGGTGTGATGATCATATGGTGGTGGTGGTATGATGATCAGATGGTGTTGGTATGATGTTCTTATGGCGGTGGTCTGATGGTAAGATGGTGGTTGTATGATGATCATATGGTGGTGGCATGATGATCATATGGTGGTGGTGTGATCATCACATGGCGGTGGTATGATGATCGGATGATGGTGGTATGATGATCATACGGTGGTGGAATGCTGATCATATGGTGGTGCTATGATGCTCATATGATAGCGGTATGATGGTCATATGGTGGTAGTATGATGTTCAGATGATGGTGGTATGCTGATCATATGCGTGTGGTATGATGATCATTTGGTGGAGGTATGATTTTCATATGGTGGTGGGATGCTGATCATATGGTGGTGGGATGATGATCATATGGTGGTGGTATGACGATCACCTGGTGGTGGTATGAGGATCGCATGGTAGAGGTATGATGATAATGTGGTGGTATGATGATCATATGGTGGTGGTCTGACGATCACATGGTGGTGGTATGGTGAGCATATGGTGGTGGTATGATGATCATATGGTGGTGGTGTGACGTTCATATGGTGTGGTGTGATGACCATATGGTGGTGGCATGGTTTTCATAAGATGGTGGTATGATGATCATATGGTGGCGGTGTGATGAACATATGGGTGTGCTATGATGATCATATGGTGGTGGTATGTTGATCATATGGCGGTGGTCTGTTTATCATATGATGGTGGCATGATGATCATATGGTTGCGGTATGATGGTCACATGGAAGCGGTATGGTGATCATATGGTGGTGGTATGATGATCACATGGTGGTGGTGTGACGTTCATATGGTGGTGGTATGATGATCCTATGGGTGTGGTGAAATTATCATAGGGTGGTGGTATGATGATCATATGGTGGTGGTATAATGATCAGATGTTGGTGGTCTGGTGACCAGATGTTGGTTGTACGATGATCATATGGTGGTGGTATGATGATCATATGTTCGTGGTATGATCATCTTATGGTGGAGATATGATGATCAGATGATAGTGGTATGATGATCAGATGGTGGTGGTTTGGTGATCATAGCGCCATATCTTGTTTTTAAATGTGTGGTCCCCCCTGCCGAATGCTCACGAGGCACACAGGGAGGCTTTGACATGAGATTATGATACGTATATAGGGGGACGCGTCGCCCGCCTTTAGCACCGCGTGGAGGCGGGCGAGCTTAGTCTCGCCCGCTGACGTAATGCATCTGGCACTCCGCTGACCGCTCCCGCCATCAGTCGCTCGCTGCCTGACGATTGCCAGGGCTGGCGCTCGATCCGGAAAGAGCGAGCGCGCAAGCGAGATGGCGAAAGAGATAGCACAGTCCACCCGATGCATCCCATGCGTTTCATCATATGGGGCGCAACCCATAGAATGCAATGTGATAAATCCGCGGCACAGTGGAATAATTCATCAGGGCGCAACCTAGTCATTTACAAGTACGAGCGCTGTTTACGGGGGAGCCCACGGCCAGCTAGATCCACAAGAAGATGGGGCCGAGAGCTCCAGAACCGCACGCCACCCCGAGGTGGGATCAGGCAAGCCTGGGGTAAAGACGAATCGTTTTCTGAGAGCATCCGTGGACGTTCTCCGACCAAACCGGAACGCCCTTGAGCGGCCGACTCGCCCCTCACCTCCTCCAGACCTGCTGGGATCCGAAAGCACCGACGTCGTACCACGAAAACGCCCAGAGGCGTGGACCCGTTCCCGAGAACCGGCTTCTCATACCGAGTCGTTGGTTAGGCCGGCGAAGGCTCCCAGAGGCCGAAAACTGCACCCCCCCACCCCCCACCCCCCAAAAAACGCCGCGCTTACCTTTAAACCACGATGGAGGACAACGTGGGCGTGGGGGAGGAGGAGGAAGGGAGGAGGAGGAGGAGGAGGAGGAGGAGGAGAAGGAGGAGGACAAGGAGGAGGACAAGGAGGAGGAAAAAGAGGAGGAGGAGGAGGAGGAGGAGGAGGACAAGGAGGAGGAAGGAGGAGAAGGAGGAGGAGGAGGAGGGGAAAGGACCGTCCTCCTCCTCCGCCCTCCTCGTCCCCCCTTCCCTCTCCCCAAAAGCTCTCTTCCTCCTCCCCCCCCAAAGGCGCCGTGATTTTTCACCACGAAGGGGGTGGAGCTTTCGGATCTCAGCTCGGCCCTCCGACTGCCGTTTTGGATGGCCCTGGCATTCCAGAACGCTTGCGGCGAGGCGTGGCCTATGGAAGGCATCCCGAGGCTAGAAAGCCTTCGAGTACCGGCGGACACGCCCGAAAACGTCGAAACTTCGCCCGCATCCCCCCCCGCCGCCGGCCTAGACATCCAGCTGGTCCAATTGTTTCGAGGCGTGGGCCCCGGAGGTCCGGACCACTTCCTTAGGGCCTGCGTTTTATCCTGCGTCGTTCTTCGACGGCTTCGAGGCCTGGCGAGGGCCCCCCTGTGGCCGAGGACAGCCAAACACCGCCCGCGCCAGTTCTTTTGCAGCTTGCCCGTCCTGAGTCATGATTTGACGGCCCTGAGGCCCAGCGAGGGCCCCCAGAGGCCGAAAACAGCCAAAAGCCGCCCGTGCCAAAACTCGCAAATGTATTCGTTGCTGTTTTGATGCGAAGTCGGTTCCCTCACGTCTTGATAGTAATACTACAGCTACGGACCTGAGCATTTAACAGGCAGAAGCGAAATAACCCACTACATGTGAGGAAAATATTGGTTCTCGGAACGAACTTTCGAATCTCTCACAGTCTTCCAAAAACCGACCCCAGATCGCCACATTGTCCGTCCGGGCCGGGTGCGCCAACTGGGAGCCGGCGGTAAACCGTCAACCAGGTTACCCCAGATTTCGTAATGAAAGGAGGGGGGTCTCATTTCAGGGGGGGTCTCTTCCAGGCTATCTTGGAGGCCCTGGGGGGGTCTGGGGACGATGTTTTGGAGGGTTCTCCCACGGGGGAGGTCTGAAATGGCCTGTCTTGGAGGGTCCAGACCCCCTCCCTTCTATTACGAGATCTGGAGTACCGCCAGGGGACCCACTTTCTGCTGGAGCGTGGGATCTCGGGGTCGTTCCCGCGGCCGCCGTGCAGGATGCGGTGCCCGGGCGCCTCGTGGGCTCTCCGCGGCGCCGCCCTGCTGGCGGACCTGCTGGCGGCCGCGTCTCTGCGGGCGGTGCTGCTCGCGCTCCTCGGGCGCTACCCGACCTCCCTGGGCGAGGATCGAGGGAGAAAACGAAAAGAGAGGCTGGGTACTCCAGATCTCGTAATAAAAGGGAGGGGGTTCTGGACCCTCCAAGACAAGCCATTTCAGACCCCCCCCCGTGGGAGAACCCTCCAAAACATCGTCCCCAGACCCCCCCAGGGCCTCCAAGATAGCCTGGAAGAGACCCCCCCCGAAATGAGACCCCCCTCCTTTTATTACGAAATCTGGAGTAGCTCTAGGTCGAGCGTGCAGTCCAAGCCGCACAGTAAGGGCGGGAAGCCTTCCCAAGGGTACCCTTGCAGCCTTGCCCTCCCCGGCCCATCCTTGGCCACTTTCGCAGGGCCGTGCCCCGCTCGAGAAGCTTCGAAATGGCCCTTCAAGGCCCTTGCATCCTTGTCGTGCGTCAACTGTATGATCAAGCCACCTCCTCCCGAAAATCTGGGCCAGCGTTTCTTGACCAGCTGGTCGGAAAGCTGGCCCAGTTTCTTGACCACGTTCTTCCTCGCAGCGTGAACGGCTGAAGTGTGCCCATTCTTGTTTTAAGAGTCCTCCGGGAATTTAACCCAGATCTCTTAAACGATAGTTTTCTTGATCATATGTTCGACATGGACGCTCAAGGGCTCGCGCCCATTCTCGGAGCGGCGCTGGGCCTGAGGGGCGCGCCTCCCCGAGATCCGACGCTCCAAAGAATTTGGCGCGAACGGTTTTTGGCTGTCTTCGGCCTCCTGGGGCCCTCGCCGGTCCTCGCGACCGTCAAAGAACGACTCGGGATGAAAAACCGGCCTAGGGGAATGGTCCAGACTTCTGGGATCCCACGGACTGAAAAGATTGGAGCAGCGGGATGTCCGGGAGCGGCGCTGGGCCCAGGGGAATCGCTTCTGGCGCGGCCCTTGGCGCGTTCCGCGCGTCAGAGAGGGGGGGCCGAGCGCCGATCCGAGAGATCCGCGCGGACCTCCGACACCTTCTACGGGATTGGCTTCGCATCCGGAGCAGGTTCAGGACGGCCCCGAGGCCCTGCAAGGGCCCCCCAAGAGACCGACATGGGCGAAAAGCACCTCCGTCGCCTTTTTGTCGGGCCTGCCCTGAGGAGCCTTCTGGTCATAACTTCGCGCACATCTTCTCATGCCTTCCTCTGTTATGTTCCTCTAGAGGACGAAGCGATCCTGGAACGAGCCGAGGCCGGAGGGTACCGACGACGCGCACCTGCGATCCTGGCTCAGCCGATCCTGGGCCTAGGAGGAGGAGGAGGAGGAGGAGGAGGAGGAGGAGGAGGAGGAGGAGGAGGAGGAGGAGGATCGGTGTGCAGGCCTTCCTGCCCATGCCAGGAGGGCGTGCACACCGACCCGAGGTCCAGGAAGAGCCTGGCCAAGAACCGGGGCAGGCGTATTGCAGAATCCCTGAGGGCCGACGCTGCGACAAAAGAAGCTGCAGCATCGCAAGCAAGTGCACGACCGGAGCCCATCAACCCCATCCTTCTGCTGCACTCTTCGAGCCGGATCATTTCTGAGGCTCCAGGGGCCCGAGAATGGGCGAGGAAGCCCAGTGCGAAAGGATTGCGACTCCCGTAGGGGAACAGAAAGTGGCATAAACATAAAAATTCGGAGGTCCGCGCGGATTTCTCGGATCGGCGCTGGACCCCCCTCCCTGGCGCGCGGAGCGCGCCAGGGGCGGCGCCGGAGGCGCCGAGGGGGGGCCCCAGCGCCGATCCGAGACATCCGCGCGGACCTCCGAGTTTTTGTGTTTATGCCACTTTCTGTTCCCCCTATCCCGGGGTCTCAGGGGTCGGCGCCCTCCCGCCTTCGAGGGCCCCCGCCGCCTGGCAGTGTCGCTGCGCGCCCGGGAGAAGCGCGTGCTCTGGGCGGGGCTGCGGGCGGTGGGCTCCGAGCTGGGCGCGGCGTTCCGCGGCGTGCTGGAGGCGGCGGCGGCGCGGCCGCTGGGGGCAGAGGCGGGGCCACCCCGCCAGGCTCAAGTCGGGCACGTCCCTCGACAGGAGGAATATTCAAATAGAGTCAACAAATTGTCTGGGGCCGATATGTCAACGTCGTCATCCTCATCATCACCATCATCATCATCATCATCATCATCATCATCATCATCATCATCATCATCATCGTCATCGTCATCGTCATCATCATCATCATCATCATCATCATCATCAGCAGCATCAGCATCAGCATCAGCATCAGCATCAGCATCAGCATCAGCATCAGCATCATCATCATCATCATAATAGTGAACTTACCTTCCCCGGGAAAACCCTTTATCATCCCCGCGGGAACCGCGAATTTTCTCATCCCAGGGGGGGTATTATCGCCCGTGGCCGGTTATTACCATGTCTGCGTATGTTTGAATATGGTGCTAATATTTCAACTGTGTCTTCCAAAACCCGCCTGTAGGAGGACATGCCCGACCTAACTCCCAGGCCTCCCACATGGGGTCCGAGCATCGGCGGCGCGCCCGAGGGGGGGAGTGAGATGGGGCGGCTCCTCTGAAAAGGCTCGGAAGTCCCCTGCCCTTCCGAGGAGTTTGTTCAAGGCTTTCCCCGAAGACGCGGAAGGCATCTCAGAAGGCCAAGGAGGGCTTCTGAGAAGCCCCGCCGCCTTCTGAGAAGGCCTTCTCCTTCTCACTTCCCCCTTCGCTCGCCGCCGAGAGCAGATGGGGTCGGAGGATCGCGCCGCATCGCCGATGCATCGGCGATGCGGCTCGATGTGGAGGCCGAGCGTATGCATGCCGACGTCGCCGATGCACTGCCAGCGTCGCCGGTGCATCGAGGATGCGGCGCGATCCTCCGACCCCATCGACTCGGACCCCACCTGGGAGGCCTCCAGCCTTCGGCCCGCTCGATCCGACCCGAGAGGACGATCCGAGGCAGCTACAGCTGGCATTCGGGGGGAGCCCTCGTCGCCACGGCCGGGAGCAGCTCGGAAAACGTGGCGCGTCTGGACCCTCGGAGGGGTCGTGTCGTGGCGAGCTGTCGCTGTCTCGCCTCGCCAACGATTCGAGGCATCGCCTCTCGGCCGGCCGGGTCTGGCCCGGTTCCGACGCTCCGGCGACCTGGCGCGGTTTGGTGTTGGCACTCGGTGGTTCAGAGATGCGTTCTTGAGGGATGGGGTCCTAAGGACGAGGTGCCTCCCACAATGCAGTTTCACCATTGGATCCCTTACTATCCTCCTTAGGACCCATCCCTCAGGACCCTATCTTTGAACCACCGATGCACGGCGCTGTGGTACATCCTGGCGCAGCCGATCCGATTCGATGCTTCGGCGCGCCGCGCCGATGCGGCCCGGTCCGAGGCACAGTGTGCGGAGGTTCAGGGGGCCGTTGACGCGCAGCGTGCCCGCGTGGAGGAGGTGTTCAGGCAGCTCTGGGGGCCGAGCCTCGGCGATGAGGAGGTCACTCGCGCCTCGTGGGTGCAGGCGTCCTACTACCTCTTCCTGTGTCTGCACCGTCTTCACGAGCACCCTGAGGCCCAGCAGATGGCACTGGTGCCAGAGAGGTGGCCAGGTGTGCCGCGCGGGATGGGCCACGGCACGAGCATTGCCGCAGCCGTCGAAGGCAACGAGCTGCTGGCCACGTATTGCGAGAAGATGCGCATGTGGGGAACCTACCTCGTCGCACAGTTCCTGGTGACTGGCAGGCTCAGCGTCGAGGACACCAACACCATGTCGAAGGAGATCGAAGAAGAAAAAAGCACTCACACGTGGGTCCCCGCGGATCTCTTGGATAGGCGTTGGCCCCCTTCCTGGCCCGCAGAGCGCACCAGGGGCGGCGCCGGAGGCGCCGCCAGGGGGGTCTGGTGCCAATCCAAGCAGTCCGTGCGGACCTCCGAAGAAGTCTGCTTATGCCGCTGATATTTCTTCCTTCTGCGTAAGGAGAGCGTCTCGATCAGGAAGCAGACTGCGTGGAGCGTGCCTACGGCGGAGGCCCGAGGGAGGAAAAACACCCCGACCCTTCACGCTGGTCGTTGAAATTTGGTATTTCTGGACTCCCAGATCCCAATCTACTTCAAGAGCCTTCCTATTCAAGAACCGATATGCTTTTGCTGTGTTTTGTTTTCCTCTGGGCGCGCCTGAACCAAATCTACTTTGGCCGCCTCCCTACTTCATGTTTTGACCCACTTCTCCCGACAGACGGGCATTACTGCCATGCACGAAACAGCCCAGGGCGTTTACCAAAACGGCCCTGCCCTGTCCGGCTCCTTCCCCGCTCGTAGAAGTGTTCCTTTTTCAGTGTGGCTGCTCTGCCCTCCCCGGAACTCCGACGTCGCGGCTTGCTCACAACGTGAGCGGCGCCAAAACACGGAGTCGTCTGCGCCGGCATTGCCGCGTAAGCTGCTCGCGTAAGATCGCGCGTGAGCGCCCTCGCTCTCACTGTGGCGTGCCGCGCAGGCGGCCCGCGCAAGCGGCCGAGTAAGCTCGCTGCGCCATCTCGCGTAAGACCCGCTTCTTGTCGTCGCTCGTGTGGCTCTCGAGAGTTTGGGGCCCGCTCCCCGAGACCGCTCGTCGTCCGAGCCGGCTTCTCACGGCCCCGCGCCGGGCGAGGGCCCCCGGGAGGCCGAAGAAGGCCAGAGCCACCCGTCGCAGTTCTGTTACGGCCTGCAGTGCGGAGCTCGTTTTTTCTGACGGCAGCTGACTGACGCTGCGGCGCGGGCACCGCAGTGCACCGGTGTCGGCGCGCTCGCGGTGTCAAAGCAATGCCCTCTGCCATCGCGAAGCGACGAGGAGCTGTCTGCAGCTGCCCCACATCTCGAGATCAAGCCGAGCACCTAACCGACACGCAGCGCAGCAGGTTGAGCTGTTTTCTCACGGCCCTGGCCCCCGATTAAGGGCCCCAGGAGGCCGAAACAACCCCGAAACCGCCCGACGTGATGTGCTCACAACGTGAACCCAGGAGATCTCGACACCTTCCCTTGGCGCTTCGCCCCGATGACGGGCCCACCATGATTTTTTCCGCCACGAGGGAGGGTTAGTTTTCGGGGGAGGGGGGAAGGCTTCTTAGAACCACCCGTGCTTCTCAGAAGGCGCGGGCCTCGTCTACGGATGCAGGGCAAGCGCCCTCCAAGAAGGAGGCTCTTTCCAAGCCACCCCCCCGCCCCCTACCCCCTTATGCGCGCGCCGCCTATTCCTCCCGCCACCGAGAAAGTGTCCCAGACCCCCGACGTCATGATTTTTTCATAACGTCGACCCCCAGAGGTCTCGACCCATTCCCCGGGACCGGTGTCTCATCCTGAGTCGTTCCCCGACGGTCCCGAGGCCCAGCGAGGGCCCCCAGATGCCGAAAATGGCGGAAAACCTCCCGTCATGATCGTTGCATTTCTCGAGAGGGTCTGGGGTGGGGAGCTTGGAGGCCTTGGACTGCCTCGCCCGCTTCACCCCGCTGCTCGAGCTCGGGGCCGGCTCCGGGCTCTGGGCGCGGCTGCTGCGCGGTCGGGGCGCGGACGTGCAGGCGCGGAGCCTCGGCAGGTGGAGCGGCCGCTTCGGCGGCGCAGCTGGTGGCGCGGGGCCGCCAGAGGATGGGGGGCGCCCCGGAGGGCTCTTCTTCCTCCTCCTCCTCCTCCTCCTCCTCCTCCTCCTCCTCCTGCTCCTCCTCCTCCTCCTCCTGCTCATTCTCCTCCTCCTCGTTCTCCTGCTCCTCCTCCTCCTCCTCCTCCTCCTCCTCCTCCTCCTCCTCCTCCTCATCCTCCTCCTCCTCCCCCCTCCTCCCTCCTCCCTCTCCTCCTCCTCCTCCTCCTCCTCCTCCTCCTCCTCCTCCTCCTCCTCCTGCTCCTCCTCCTCGTCCTCGTCCTCGTCCTCCCTCTTTGTCCTCCTCCTCCTCCTCCTCCTCCTCCTCCTCCTTCTCCTCCTCCTCCTCCATCTCCATTCCTTGTCCTTATAAATAACTTCTCCCTGTCGCACCCCGAGGCCAGTTTTTAGGGCGGCCCGGGCGTTTCGCCTGAGACGTCATCACCTCTGATGACTCTGAAGCTCAAATTTTGAACAGGTTCACAAATCGAGGGCGGGTCGTTTTCAAAATGTGGCTCTCGCCTTAGCGCCGCGCACATTCATTCGTTTCAAAATGTTGCAAGAGTTTCACGGATTGAGGGCGGGTGGTTTTCAAAATGTGGTTCTCGCTTTAGCGCCGCGCACATTCGTGTTAAAATTTGCCAGAGTTTCACGTATTAAGGGTGGGTGGTTTTCAAAATGTGGTTCTCGCTTATCGCCGCGCACACTCGTGTTAAACATTCGCAAGAGCTTCACGGATGGAGGGTGGGTGGCTTTCAAAATGTGGTGTTCGCCTTAGCTCCGCGCGCATTCGTGTTGAAACTTGCAAGAGTTTAACGAATGGAGGGTGGTTCTGTTTCAACATGTGTTTCTCGCACTAGCGCCGCGCGCATTTTTTATATAAAAACAAAATGAAAACATGCAAGAGCTTCACGGATTGAGGGCGATTCCTTTTCGAAATGTGGTTCTCGTTTTAGCGCCGCGCACATTCGTTTGGAAAATTCTAGACGCTTCGCATATCCCCACCAGCCAGCGGTCAGCTGCCACACCGGGGTGCCTACCGTGCCTGGCGTGCACTTCCCCTCCTCTCCTCCTGCATCCTTATGCCACAGCGGTCAGCTGTTGCACCGGTGTGTTCTCCCTCCTGTTTCACAGGGTTCTTCCCTGGCGGCTGGGGTTTGCTGCCAAATACTGCTTCCTGATGGCGTTCAGGTGGTCTGGATTTCGCGCAAGGATTCACAGGGAATGGTGCTGCGTCGCACTCGTTGAGGTCAGGTGCCCCCTGGCCTGCTCCTGGCTGGCGTCGGCACCTACCCGGAAGGTTCCAGTGGGTCTCTCGCTACACTGCCTACCTTACGGTACCTGGACCTCGGGTCCAGCAAGTGTGGCTCTGTACGCTCTTTGGCCGAGGCCTGCATGGTATTTGCTCTTGACAAGTGTTACAGGTGTTTCTGCCGTTTACAGTCTTGTCGGTGGCGAGGTTGCCCCTCTTCACTCTTGCGCCGACACGATGTTTTGGCATTTGTGTCGCCTACTTCACGGATGTCGTCTGGGTCTGCTTGTCGGTCTAGTTCGTCTCTGACAGTGCTATTTGCCTGAGTCACACCGAGCGATCGACCTCTGCGTGTTTCTGGTCGCGCCGCTGCGCCATTTTGGCTGCGCTTACTTGCTGATCGCCACCGGGATTTCCAACGCCACCGGGTTTGGGTTTTCGGTTTTGGCTCTCCTTCTGAGTGGCTGCCCGCTCGCTCGCTTCGCTTGCCTTTCTTGTCCTGCTGCCTAGTCGCGGCCCGACTAGTGTTCGGACGCCTTTTCGACCCGCCTCGCGAGCTTGTTGACCAAAAAAGATCCCCACCAGCAGTTTGCCGGTCCTCCTTTCTTCTCAGTTGTTCGCTTTTGCGCCTCCTTCCTCTGTTTCTTGCGTTTGCCCTCGCCCCTGCCGCGTTGCCGCCGTGTTCCGCTAGGTAGTTCTCGCCCCAGCGTGGCCTTTTCCCTGCGCCCTGCTGACGACAGTTGCACTGTACGCCTTGGCTCTGTGCTGTCCGACCCTTTGACGCCGCGCGGGTGCCCGCCTGCAGTCGCGATCAAAAGAATCCCCACCAGCCCATCCAGAAACGATGTCCAGGCGAGTTGAGGCGATCAGGGAAGCGTGGGAGCAAAGACGGGGACGGCCGAACCGTACGAAGGAGGGAGGAGGAGAAGGAGAAAGCTGGATGGATGGATGAGTGAGTGGGAAGAAGGAAAATGAATATGATGATTGTGATGATGATGATCATGTTGTTGATGATGATGGTGGTGGTGGCAATGATGATGATGAGGAGGAGGGGGAGGAAAAGGAGGAGGAGGAGGAAGAGAAGGAGCAGGGGAAGGAAGGAGCAGAAGAGGAGAAAGGCAAGCAAAGAGGCCAGAGGTCTCATGGATGCCTTTTTCCGGAGTCTCTTGGGATATCTTGTGGGCGCTTTGTGGTTGCCTTTTGGGACGTCTTGGGGGTCCCTTGGCGATCCTGGGGAACTCTTGTGCGTCTTGGGGGGCCTCTTGGGGCCGCTTGGGGTCCTCTTGGGGGCCTTTTGGGCCTCTTGAGGCCATCTTGGGGCCATCTTGGGGCCTCTTGGGGCCTCCTGGGCGCTTCTTGGGGCCATCTTGGAGGGCATCGATCAAAGAAGGGGGCTCCCTCTTTAGCGCCGCCCCTCCAAGAGGCCAAAATGGGGCCAAAACCCTTGTAAAACCAATGATTGTGGCTTCCTCGCCGAGGCCGTGTTGGACGCCCTGACCGCTCGCGGGGCGCCCCGTGCAGGTCCAGGGGAGGGGGTAATTAGGGGAGGGGTCACGACTCCTACAAAGAGCAAGCCGTGCAGCTCACTTCCACCCGCCCTCCCACCACATGAGTAACACCGGGCCATTGGACCAAAGGTTCGACCTCTTCGGGACATGTTGCGGTGGTGTTGGGAGGTATTCGGGTCCTCTTGGGCCTCTTTTGGTAGGGCATTATTGAGGGCCTCCCGGATGCCCAGGAAAGCTTCTTGGGACCATCTTGGACAACCACCCGCTGCCAGAAGGCAGGTGGGATCTGCCCGCACCCCGGCCGTCCTTGTAAAATATCAATACACAGTGGTCGCGGGGCGGCCGCGCATGCTCTGAATGTGGAGGCGGAGTGTGTTTTGTAGTGTTGTTTGAAAGGGATGGTGGTGGGGGGGGGGGCATTGTTCCGGGTTGGCCGCCGGCCGGGTGGGTGAGGTGGTACTTATGAATAGGGAACAATAATAAACCTTTTCCCGAAAGGGAAGAAAGAGGGTTGGAAGAGGAGTCGCCCTAAACCACCTGCGCCCAGAGGGCTGGTGGGACTTGCAGGAGTTCCACGGATTTCCATGATCAACGTACCAGACATGGTGTCTTGGAGGGATTCAAGATTATCCGGGTGCAACAGCTATGTTGATTGCCGTGTTGAAGTTCCAGAGACGGTTTTCTGGTACGATTCCAGATCGCCAGGACGCAGCAGCCAGGTTGATCCATGGCGTGGAAATTCCGAAAACAATGTATTGGCGTGCTTCAAGGTCTTCGAACGGTGGAATTCGAACGAGGCAGTTCCCTCAAGCGAAATGAACAGTCGTAGGGGTCTATGAAGAGGGAGCTTGGAGGGAGGGATAATTCCAACATCGTTGATGACTCTTGGGTTTACACTGGTCCTCTTCCTCCTCCTCCTCCTCCTCCTCCTCCTCCTCCTCCGCCCTCCTCCTCCTCCTCCCCCTCCTCCTCCTCCTCCTCCTCCTCCTCTGCCCTCTTCCTCCTCCGCCCTCCTCCGCCTCATCCTCCTCCTCCTCCTCCTCCTCCTCCTCCGCCCACCTCCTCTTCCTCCTCCGCCCTCCTCCTCCTCCTCTTCCTCCTCCGCCTCCTCCTCCTCCTTTTTTCGGGAGCGCAGGACGGCGCTCTGGTCTTCGGGCCGTGTCCTGACGGCCCTGGTCGGGGAGCGCGCCCGTGCTCGCCGTGGCCGGCAGAGGCCCCTTCTGTGGGGATTGGCTTTCGGGAGGGTGTGAGGCTTGAGGCGTTCGGGCGTCTTCATCGGCTCCCCGCGGCGCCCCAGCCACGGGGATGCCTTCCAGCGGCTGCGCCTCACCGAGAGCGCTCCGAGGTTCCCCAGATCGTCGGTGGGGGAGGAGACAGCCCCGGGGTCGGGCGAAGCTTCGAGGTTTGAGGTTTCGGGCGTTTTCATGGGTTCTCTGCGGCTCTCCAGCCTCGGGATACCTTCAAGCGGCTGCGTCTCGCCGATGGCGTTCTGGGGGTGCCCGGGTCGTCCCGAACGGCCGCCAGAGAGCCGAGCTATGACCCGAAAACCGAGAGCCCTCGAAGGCAGCGTTAGGGCGGACTGTACTCTCGTTGCGGAACATCACGACAGGAGTTGTGGGGCAATTTTCTACCTCAAAGGCCGACTCGGGATGACGGACGGGTCTCGGGGAAGGGTTTAAGACATCTGGGGCTCCACTCGGTTCAGACAGCCCGACGTCACGTTCTGGGATGTAGAGGGCCCCAGAAGTGTTCGCTCGCTGGCTCTTGGAGAGGTGTCCTTCCCCGAGGAGGGGGGGGCGGCGCGAGGTCCGCAGCACTTCGACGAGGCATTTTTGGTCGGCACCAGATCTTCGGAAGGTTGCGTTTTCTCTCCGGAGGCCTTCTCGCCTCGGGATGCTCTCCAGCAGCTGCGCCTCGTCGAGAGCGTGCCCGAGGGCGCCCGGAAAGCGTGCAGAGCGGCCGCAGGACGTGGCCCCACAAGCCACAAGACTTCGAGTTGGGTGAAGACTGGCTGTCAGCGAAGGGCCGTTTGAAGCACCAGTAGTAGAGCCCGAGTGTATCCACGCCGACGTCGCCGATGCACTGCCAGCGTCGCCGCTGCATCGCCGACGCGTCGGAGATGCGGCGCGATCCTCCGACCCCATCTACTCGGGCCCCATCCGGGAGGCCTGTGACCTTCGACCCGCTCGATCCGACCCCAGTTTATAGGACGACGAGTTGAGGCAGCGGCAGTTGGCCTTCGGGGGGACCCCTCGTCACCACTGCTGGACTCAGCGTGCGAAATTGGTGCGTTTGGGCCCCAGGAGGGGTGCGGGGGCCGATGTTGAACCCCCACAGGGTCTCAGGCCGCCTTGCTCCGAAGCTGGGCGTGGGCATCGTGGCCGGGGCCATGCAACTCCCAGACTGTAGGACCCCCCCCCTCCGCCTCGTCTAATTCTAGTGCAGCCCCTGCCCCCTCAGCGTGAGGCCGTGATGGCCGAGCTCCTGCATCCTTCCCCCGTCCCCTTCCCTCCCCCCCCCTTCAAGTCGGCGTTCCAATGTTGTTTAGTGAATGATGATACTCGCCCGCCGTCGATGGCACCATGCACGTTGCTCCTTGATCACTTTTCGTTGATTCAGCCGGGCTCTGTTGCCGATGCGCTGTCTGGGCGCCTGACTTCTCTGTCTGTCCGTCTGTCCCTGCCCCCCCCCTCCCTCGTCCGCGCATCTGCCTCGGGCCATGATGCGATACCCCCCCCCCTCTTCCTGGCCCCCCCTCTTCGGCGCACCCGACAGGAAGGGTGCTCGCTGGAGGCCGCGCCGGCCCTGGGTGTGGTGGCGGAGGGGGGGCCCGAGGCTGGGAGGAAAAAGACATGCATAGGCATAAACGTCCCGAGGCCCGCGCGGACTTCTTGGATCTGCGCTGGACTTCCCCAGCGGCGCCTTCGGCGCCGCCCCCTGGCGCGCTCGGGCGGGGCCCAGCGCCGATCCAAGGAGTCAGCAGCGACCTCCGAAAGTTTTGAGGGTCGTGCCGAGCGTTCTTCCTCTGCAGGCCGCTGCGAGCGGCGGCGATCGGAACCTGGTGCTGATGTGGCCGGACTACGGTGGCGGCGGCACTTTCGGCCTGGAGTGCTTGCGGGGCTGGCTCGCCGCGGGGGCCGCCGGGCGCGCGCGGCACTTGCTGTGTGTGGGCGAGTGGGGGCTCTGGCCGTCCGGGGTGCCAGGACCAGGGCCCATTTCCGCGAGCAACTGGTCACCCCCAGACCTCGGAGCTGCCCCCAGAAGGCTGGCGGCTCAGGAACGGAGCTGCTTGGACGCACCCCTACCGAGGATGGACGCCCCCCCATCGTACATCCCCGAGTTGGGCCCAACGGCTTTCTGCCAAGTCGTTGAAAGCCCACGACGTCGGGGGTTGGGGTCGCCAGGCCGCCGGCTATGTATGTTTCGATCGACCCGACTCGACGTCGAGTCCAACCGGCTCGAGCCGCTTCGATGTCGCTTTCCCTGCGACCCGGTGCGACCCGGCGGTGCTCGCACGGCAGAGCTGCGACTCCGGGCGCGGGCGATCAGATTTGATCTCGATTTCCCGACCCCCGACGCCGTGTTTTTTCTTTTCTCACGACGTGACCACCAGTAGCCTGGACCCCTTCCCGGGGACCAGCTTCACATCCTCAGGCGTTGCCTGCCAGTCCCGAGGGAGGCCCGCCGAGGGCCCCTGGAGGCCGAAGATAGTGAAGTCCTTACCGTCGTGACTTTTCACAACGCGAGGAGGTCTGGGTGTCGATCTCGATTCCGAGCAGCCCGATCCGATGTTCCTTCCGATGCGATCCGATTCGGCGGTTCGATGCCGGCCGACCCTGCGCAGGACTGGCCAACGGGCGTCCCGGCACCTTCGCCCTGGGCACCGGCGCGGGCGGGCACGGGCAGTCGTTTTCGCAGGAGCTGGGAGCCCCCAAAGCAGGTGGTGAGACAGCAGGTGGTGACCTGAAATCCCCCAAAGGGCACCGCAGGGTTGTGGGACACGGTGCCGCCGCCGGGTTTTGCGACTCTTGGACCCACCGGCGTTCGGGGCATCTTCGAAAAACCGCACGAGTCCCCAAACCAGGTGGTGAGACCAAGTCGCCCGAGACTCACCGCCAGGTGTAGGTGTTGTCACACCACGTTTGGGGACGACCAAAGGAGTTCCAGGACCTCGTGGCGGAGCGGTTCGAGCTCGTTGAGGAGGTGCCGCTGCCCAGGTTCAGGAGGACAAGAACCCACAGACACAACTAAACGATCACTCCCATGAAAACATAGGACAAGATGGGAAATGGAGGGGAAGACGAAACTCTAGAAAGTATGGGAGCATTGGGGGAATCCTCTGATGTTTGCCTATCTCTTAGGGTTTCCCTGGGCGCCTTCAAAGTGAGCGGCACCAGAAAACGGGCCCGCCTTCACCGACACTGGCGCGCAAGCTTCCCGCGCACGCGTCGCGCGCGAGCGCCGCTCGGCTCTCGTCTCCGGTGCATCGCGCCGCGCTGGCGGCCCCAGGCAATCCGACCGCTTCCGCGACACCTCGCCTCGCCCCGAGGCGTCGGCATGCGCCCCGATGGGGGAGCCTTGAGGGCGAGGGAGTCGCCACGGAAGGGGCTCGTCACAGAAGGGTCGCTGAGGCCGCGCCCGAAGGTGGCCGCTCTTCGCGGACTCTCTGCGCGTCTTCCGGTTGCGCAGCTCCGGTCCGAACGCGCCAGCTGGTAGCAGTTGATAGCCCCAGCACCATTTGGTAGCCCGGGCACGGCATCTGGTAGCCCGCGCACGGCAGGTGGTAGCGCGAACATGCCATCCGGTAGCCCGAGCACTCTTTCTGGTAGCCGTAGGATCTGATATCGAACAGTTGGTGCAATGTTGCTCCCGTGTGCGAACGTGCTGGCAGACTTGGGATGGTGGCCATGACTAGAGGGCCCTTGCTCGGCCGCAGACTGTTGGGCCTCGCGCGTGCGCACCATGGTTCCCACGTTCCCAGAGACGCATCTGTTTCGTCGTGCGCGGACGGGGGTAAAAAAAGCACGCTCTGTAACTTGGTCGATGTCAAAGCGGCCAACACCCATAGGAAATGTTGGAATGAACGCATCGGGTGCCGCAACAGAACCCCCAATAGCATTCCGCAGACCGAGCCGAACCCTTGTGATACTGGAGTGTCGCGATGCTGCGTGAACGCAGCAGTCTCGCCAGTGTAGATCAACGAATCGTTGTGATCATGTCGTTGAGCATGCGAGCCTGATCGAGTCTGGGACCTGACAAGCTCCAGGCGGTTCGATAGTGTGCTGAACCGATACGGAACAACATTGTCGCTCATGCTTCCAGGTTATCGGCAGGGCGTTGCGTCGCGCCTCCCACTTGCTTGCCTGGTTGTCGTTGATGCGGCAGTGCCCGCGCGCATCGGGTTGGTCGTAGCAGATTGCCAACCCGAGCCACCGACGCATCACGCATTGTCGTCGCTGAAACGTAGCAACACATGTTGGCAATATGGTCAGCAGAGCAGTCACACCTTGCCCGGAACATAAGCCCAATTGCACCATTCGCCCGCCAACCTTGTTGCTGTAATACACTTTGTTCCTGACTGCACGTCAGCTGCTCGTAAATATGCGAGCGCATTCGGCCCATGATGTGGATACTAGGCTATACGACAGCCGCATTCTTAATGTCTTCAAGCACTTGTTTCAAATACCGTCCGAAATTGCATCGAACACCTATATATATATATGTGTATATATACACATATACATATAAATATGCCGTGTGTAAGGAATCGTGATCTTGATCCCCCTGAACGTTGTGTTTCTGATTTTTGCCACGAGGCAGCACCGAACGATCCACCACCGACAGCGCCTTTAGCGATCGAGGGCAGCCGGCCGAGCAACGAAAAAAATAGGCACAGGGGGCCGAAACAGGCTGGCTAAGCAGAGCCAAACGAGGAGGAGGAGGAGGAGGAGCAGGAGGAGGAGGAGCAGGAAGAGGAGGAGGAGGAGGAGGAAGGGGAGGAGGAGGAGGAGGAGGAGGAGGAGGAGGAGGAGAGGAGAAGGAGGAAGGAGGAGCACGAGGAGGCAGGAGGAGGAGGAGGAAGGGGAGGAGGAAGGAGGAGGAGGAGGAGAGGAGGAGTAGAAGGAGGAGGAGGGAGGAGGAGGAGGAGGAGGAGGAGGAGGAGGAGAGGAGGAGGAGGAGGAGGAGGAGGAGGAAGGAGGAGGAGGAGGAGGAGGAGGAGGAGGAGGAGGAGGAAGGGGAGGGGGAGGAGGAGGATGGGGATGGGGAGGAGGAGGAGGAGGAGGAGGAGGAGGAGGAGGAGGAGAAGGAGGAAAAGGAGGAAAAGGAGGAGGAGGACACCCTCACTCACCCAGCCTCGATGGCCCGTCGAGCCAGATATCGACGGCTAGGGGCTCACTGCCGTCCGGGGCGTCAAGCTGGCCCACCCGTGGTCCACCAAGGTCGACGCCAAGGCAGTTTGGCCCGCCACCGAAATCATCGTCACCCAGCGGGAGCGCCACGCTCCAGCGGCCGTTTTCCGGAGGGGACGAGGTTCAGAACGAGCTCGGACGAAAGCAGTTTTCTCCAGTAAGTCCGACGTTGAGATGTGCAACCGGTCTTCATCGCCGCGACTACCAGGAGCAGCACTGGATTGTCGACGAGCTCCGGGTAAATGGATTTTTTAGTCCGGGCCAGCGCGACCCCCCGTGTTGAATCTGCGTAGTCCCATGTGGTGCCGTCCGCATGCAGTGGGGAGACCATGGTCGCATCGATTGCAAGTGGAACCCCCTTTGTCATTGGCAGCCCTGTTGCGACCATTTCGATGTGCCGGCCGTCTGCCGGATCAATTTGTGGTACCGCCGCATTCCCGTAGGTAAATTTTTTGCACGCACCCGTGCTCCAGTTTCACGCATGATTCGCACTCACATGCGTTTGATAGGAGTATTACGTCGTTTCAAACGGCCTGAGCGCGGGCAAGAAGCTGCATGGTCCCCTAGAGGGTCCAAGCGGCAGTGGCATGTCCGACAGCACTTCCCTCTTGACAAGGGGCAAAAGCCACCGCAACAGCCAAGGCACAGCCACTTGAAAGTGCACGGCGTCCATTGTGTACACGGGCTCCGAAGGAACAGTTCGATGCCATGCTACGGTGCTATCACAATCCAACAAGCCAAGCGCCAGGGATTGTGATAACAGCGTAACATGGCAATCGGCATCGCTGGCACGCAACACGTGATGTTCCAATGATGGTTTTCTAAATAGGATCAGACGTGCGATTGCCATCCGTAATCGAACTCCGTAGTCCGCCACGTAATCCGGTTGTGTCGGCTGCACCGCTGCAGTCGCAGTATCCGATGTCGGAAGGCCCACCGTGCCGGCCTATTCTGGCTGTGATTTGCAAGCCGCCCGTCACCGTTTGAAGCATCTCGTTTGAGGCCTCTTTTCGTGCCTAAGGTCTGGAAGAATTTTCGTTGTTTCCTTCGGCGACTGTTGTTCATACCCACGCGCTAAAATGAAGGCTTTAAGATTCCACGGTTGCAAAAACGGATTCCAAAGTAGTTCAAAAATCTAAACGCGGTTTTTCGGCGTCTTGGGTGCTTCGGGCGGTTTCTTTGGACCGCTTGGGATCTTGGATGCCCCTGGAGCCTTTTGCGCCCATTCGGTGACTCCTTGCGGCCTCATGCGCGCTTTTTCGCGTCATTTTTGAGAATATCGATAAAAAATGTCACTTCGGATTGCGCTTTTAGGAGGCCAGAATAGAGCCAAAATCCAATAACATCAATGATTTTGGTTTCCTGGGCTTGGCCGTTTTGGACGCCCTGACCGTTTTACGGCCCGCCCGTCCATTGCCACGCGGAAGGGGTATGGGGGAGGGGAAGCCCGTTTCCGAAGGTGAAGGAGGGGAGTGGAGGAGGAAAAGTACTAAATCACCGACACCCAGAGGGTTGGTGGGATTCATATAATATCAGAGCAGCAGAACGGTTCCATAAATGTTTATCCGTGTCTGCGTCGTTTTTGTGTATGTCCTTATCTTCAAGCCGAATGCGAAGTGCGCAAAAAGGCAGAAGCGCAGTTAAATACCGTGTGAAGGGTTACGCCAATTCGATATTGCCGACGACCGACGACAAATGAGCGTGAACGGCGGTGACCAAGACGACATATATCTATCTATATATATATATATATATATAACAAAAACGACTTGCGCACCACAATCAATGAACGAAGCAATAACAATACCGCACCAAAACGCGGGCAAACGTAAAACAAAAATAAACAAGATGCAAAAGACACGTGCCGCAAAGAAAATGCGGACGACGGTTGGGCTACCGCCGTTCCAGTTTTTGGTCGCAGTCCACGCGCAATCCACTTTATTTCTATGGGAGGCACGACTAATCATATTATGGAGATAGGCATTTTGAACAATGTGTTTACAATCCGCATGTATTTATTATCAACCACGACAACATAAGCGCATTGATAATATTGTTTGTTTTAATCATCTTCGATGTGGTGATAATAAATACCGCAGCGATTCCATCACGACAAACCATGTAATAGAGGGGGGCATTCTGACAAGAATGAATTTTAACCGAACCCATGATTCCAACAAACACTAACTCCGATTGCATATATTGCGGCAATAATCCAACCAACGCGACCGGGGGTGCCTGGGAGTGAGGTTGCCCCCCGATTTTCGCTGCACGCCTGGGTGCCGGGGGTGTGCTCGGGTGCCCGGATGCCCCGGCGCGCGTGGGCAGAGAGTAAGCAACGGAAAAGCGAAAAAACAAGACAGGCGCAACACACGTACGTCAAGTCAGAAAGGGGGAAAAGATTGTAGATTCATTCCCGGTGGCGTCTGGAATTCCCAATGATTACCAAATACACGCAGCCAAAATGGCGCGGCGGCGCGACCAAAATCACGCAGAGGCCGATCATTCGATTTGCGTGAGTCATCCAGTTTGCAACATCAGCGATGAATGAAACAAATAAATATTTACAAATGATATCCGTGAAAAGTGCGAACACAAATGTCCAAACATAGCAAAGGCGCAAGAAGGCGCATCCGACCCAACCAGCCTGTACGCGATGTTGCACACCGATCGTACGCTTGGTGGACGGCATCCCGGTTGGAGCGGATGATATTCTAATTCTGGAGGTGGTGGAACAACAACAATGGTTATTTCTAAACGTGCCAATATTTCGGGCAGTTTCCTGCACACTCGAATGGCTGGAACACATGATCGAACATTTTTGTGAAAACCATCTTGCCTTCCATATTTTGGTCCCGGTAGGGGCCGCACGGGGTGCCCTCTAAACTATTCGCCTCAACATGCGGCAAATTTGCATTGTTGATGAAACGGGTTGACATGGTTAGATATACATAGCTCTGACCATAGGGTTCATGCGGCACGCGGTTATTTCAATAGGCCATTGCACGATGGGTTTATGGACCATTTTGCCTCGATCTCAGCAGATGCGCGGACATTGGAAACAGTGTATGTTGCGGTGGGGCTTTACAAAACACTTGCATTACGGTATTTCTTATCATGCGCAGCAATCACATACGCCAGTGCAGCCGCAGCCGGATGGAGGCCTAAATGGACAGGCCTGTAATACGGGAACTCTCAAAATTTACAGCCACCAAAGCATCAAGTTGCAAGGGTTGCTCGGTTACCAGACGGATGGCACCACATCGAAAGCATCGACAAACCGATCTGTACGCTCAAGTTGGTCCCTAAGTGTATGAGAGGGCCATACCAAGGCATATTGACACATTGTTTATATGAAATTCAACCAGCACACAACGCGTGGGATCAAAACCGCGGGACCAAAAATACACGCATCCGAGCTTGAAAGTGGGAAATACGGGGAGCAAATGTTCAGACGACGTATCGGTTTATTCGATTCTGGAGATTCGGGCAAATTGCGATGGTTTGCGAAGCCAACAATCCAAACCATGGGCAGCACTGGAACACGACAGCACGACAATACGAGCGCGAAAAAGGCAAAGCAAATCGAGATGATAATTTCGCCTATCGAACAAAAAGAATTCAGCCATGTAATTCGGATATATCCTCCAACGGACTTACACCCGGAAACGATGCTATTTATGTTGAATTCACAGACCGAAGGTTACGTCTAAAAGAAGTATCGGAAGATCTACGAAATAATCTTCTTCACTTCGTCACCGCGGAACTAATCCACTTTGACAGAAATATATGTGCGATTGTGCTATGGGAGTCACGGAAAAAACTCACTGGTGGCTTGTGGCCGCGCGATAACATTTCAAACCACGTTTCGGAAGACAACACGACATTAGACACCCCACATGCAGTCACTCAACGGGTGGCACGGGCGGAAATATATTTACGAGCGTTCGATATACCATGCTTTTCTCGTCGTTACTTGCAGCGCTGAAGATAAATTCCCGGGTCTGCGGCATTTCAGCAAGAGACACATTCAAGCGGCTAATGGCGAAAACCCTTGCACAACAATACCATGATGTCCTGAAAATCGTAATTTGGCCATTGAATTTCGGGCTGCACGACCAAAGTGGGACAGTTACAGCAATACACCTTATTCAATATCTGACCGACGCAAATTTTGATAAGGTGGTACTTAGCATAGATGGTGTGGGGGCATTCGATCATGTGCGTCGGGCCCGTATGTTCGAACAATTGATGGCACATGGGTTCTTGCATGAATTGGCGCAATTCGCACGGCAATTGTACACGTACCATCTCAATTCAAATGGCGAAACAATCGGGGCGTCATTCACCCAAAAGGACGGCGGGGGAAAAAGCGATGCCCTCATGCCCGCATTGATCTATTCAGCATTGGACCTTTCCTTGAGACAACTTCGGGCCAAATTGCCGGCAAGAACGGAAATCACCGCGTATTTGGGAGACATATACATCATTTGTGTTCCCGCGGGTAGGGCCGCCATCTTCGACGATGTACGTGGTACTTTGCGTAATATGTATCGCATCGACATCAACATCAGCAAATTGGCCGCATTATGTAAAAATATCAACCACTGCCCCCCAATACTTACGGCGAAAAACGACAATAACCTTTGAACACACGACCGCCCGTCACCAAAACAAAGAATGCGCATACCCGGGGCTCTGGTTGGAACAACCGCCTATATGTGGAAAGATTTGGCTTGGCATTAGTGGAAGAGAAGGAAAAACGATTTCAATTCCTCCCTTCCCTCCAATGACTTTGCTATTGTTATACTTCTGTGCGGTACCACGCCTTAACCACTTACTGCGCACAACGCCGCCGCGCGCGTCCAGAAGAGCAGCACTTGCTCACAACACGTATACATTAAACACGTTTCGGCAAGTGTTCGGTATTTGTGGACCCGACGAGTGGGACCTGGACTTACACGATATACACTACGGCGCCGTCGTGTTGCACGCTTTTTTTGGTAATCGTTGCCGCTGCTAATCACGGTGGTGCTGGTCAACGGTCGACGTGCCCCTCCATACCGTTGTGCCGGAATCCGTGGTGCCACTATTGCTCATTGCTGTGACATTTGTCTTGGCGGTGCTGGTCGGCGACGTACTATTCAGGCCCGTTTGGCTCGGGCCAGTGGTGTTGGGCCGTATTGTGCTCGTCAGCGTAGCGCTGTTCATTGCACTGGTGCTCGTCGCCGAAATGCTTGCCTCCGCATTGCTGGTAAGCGGATGCCAGGGCCAAAGAGGAGAAGAGCGACTAACCGCTGCAGCCTTGGAAAAAAAACAGGAAGAGAAATTGAGGAAATTTGCCACAGTGGGCCGTTGAGTCCATGGTACGTGTCATTTTTTCATAACAAATTGTATGTGCCATCCGTCCGGCGTAATCCCCGGTGAAAAAAAAAACGGGAGGCGGAAAAAATTTCCCGCGGGGAAAACAACGCCTGGCTCCCAGGGCAAAGGTAGGCACGCCAAGCCTAGAATGGAAATAGTGAAGCTATCTTTTCCCGAGGGACAACGAGGAAACGGTCGCACACCAGGCGCCCAGGAGAGGAGGAAATTGCAAATGATCGCTGCTGTCTTCTCGGGCCCAGCGCGACCACGCATGGAAGCGACGATGATGTGCTGGGTACATTGTAGGGCTGGGCTCTGCCATTGCCAGGCTTCTTGTAGTCGATAGCGTGCCGCTCCCAGTGTGCCGGGGACGAGCGAATTACGCTCCGAACGCGCTTCATTAAGAAACGGCGGCTCATCGTTGGAATGGCCAATTTGAAATAGTCGTCGTTGTCTGGGTGTTTCCCCATGAACATTAGGAACTGGCGGAAGACGTCAAGCTCGTGGCGCGCGGGGTCGTAAGTGCCAGGGCCCCCCATCGCTTTGTGGGCGCGACAAAAGTCATGCCACTGGTGTGCCCTTCTGTGCTGTGCCACGCTTTGGCCCGCTCCGCGGAGGGCGAGTTCAAAAACGTTCGTGGAATTTGCGTCGATGCTCGATTGGGACACGGCAGTGGCACAGCTGCGTGGTGCAAAGCTTGATCCAATCCAATATGGATCCAATACGTAGTTCAATGGGGCGAAGGCATAATAACCGATGCGTCCAGGCTCGCCCCGTATCCACGGGCAAGCACCGCGTACGAGGACGAGTCAGCGCTGACGGTCGTAGCTGTGGAAGTGGTGATCGTCTTCGCCTGGGCCACCGCAGTTCGGACACTGGGTCGCCATCGGCCAGAAGAGTCAACAACGGGTGAGGGCTGGGGGCCCCCGTTGCCCCGTGGCTCCGCGCGGTCCGTCGAAGGCGACGCCCGTGCAAGGGTGATCTCGCGGGCAGGGCCCGCCCGCCCAAGCGGCGCATCCGCGTTTGCAGCGGGCGGGGCCTGCAGCGGGCTGGTCGCATGCTCGGGCACGGGAGCCTTTAGTGGACGTGGGGAGGAGGGACCGAGAGCAGCGAATCGCCCGCTGTCAACCATTCACTGGACTGCGGCCTCGTCTTCCGAAGTCCCGGTCTTTTTCCACTGCAATACCCAAGTCGTCCTCCCGGATGCTCTCGTTTTCCTCTTCGTCGCCTCCTCGAGCGACTCCTCTGCCGCTCCTTCGATGGTCTCCTCGATTCCCCAGCGGTGGGATCCCCTTCCTCCTGCGACTCGCGACTATCTTCGCATTCTTCCCAGTGGAGGCAACTAACCCTCGCAGTCTGTTGGAATCCGAGGCGGCTGGGTGTTCCCAAGGGTCGGACGTGTCGCCAGTGGGTTGTGTTGGACGGTAGGCAAGTCCTCTGTCATCTCTTTGCCCCCTCTCTTGCGGCTCGCGATCCATGTTGCAGTCTTCCCGGTGCAGGTGACTAACCATAGCAGAATCTCTTGGAATCCGAGGCGGCTGGGTGTCCAAGGGTCGTGTTGCCAGTTGGGTTCTGTTGAAATGAAATATGTTTGAGTAGTAAGGACGACATGGGGTAGACCAGAATGCACTGGGGTGAGGACGGAATGGGGTAGACCAGGTTGCATCGAGGTTGATCACACTTCATATTGGACTCTACTCGATTATGCCTGTTTCTATATTACCTGCCATATATAATATTGTTTTCGATTCTGCTCTACTCCATCCGATTCAAGCGTAGTCATTGCAAGACAAACGTATACTCCTACTCCGATTTTCTTCTACGTTAAAGCGCTATTGTTTTGTTTCTGTGTTGCTTTACCTACCAAACTATGTATTCGGATTTGAACGGTAGAGATGAGTAAGGTACAACTGAATCGGGTAACGTAGAAGAGAATATATGACAATAAAATTATATGATAGACCGCAGTCGGGTAGGGCATCATAAAATAAATGTGGGGGCGCTGTAAGGGCGGGTCATGTAGTATACCATCTACCCTACTCATTTGGATTCTGTTCTATGCTACCCTGTCCTACTTGACACTGAACGACTAACCGACCGTCCTCTAATGTAATCTCCATTGCACCTCGTAAAGAATGTGGCAATAGTCGGGGGCATATGGCCCGCCTTCCTAATTTCCATGTGTATCACGCCCGTTTCCGCTCTGCACTACTCATCCACCCAAAACAGGCGAATCTTGCTTCCAAAATTGGCGGAAAATGTTTCTAGAACGTTGACGCTATGTACAAACCGCTAGAAGATTATTCCCGGGGCGGCAGAGATTCTGCGATGTCCGATGCCGTTACGTTTTTGGTGTCGATGGATCAGAATATAGGAAGAGAGCAGGCGCCGTCCGTTCCGGAAACGGGCTTACCTGTTGAGAAATAGCCGCCGTGCATTCCAAACAAAATGAATTCACCTGTTTCCAAAGATACGTGGTTGAAAGTGTTTCGATCCCGCCGGTTGTCTCTGTTTGTTGCATGTATTTCCCATTAATGATCATCACGTTTGTCCCCCAATTCTATGTTATTTAGGTCCGTTTTGCATAGAGCATTCTTTATTCCAACTTCTCTTGCTGCCCCCTCCTTCAATATTTTTTGTGTTCGGATTGTTAAAGTGTCCAGCGGACTCAAGGGGTAGCGTTGTTTTGATGTTGTAACATAATTCAATGTACTACATACTGAACTTCTATAAGTGTGCATGGTACGACGCATGCTCTTCCACATGTTTCCGGACATACTCATTAACGCTACGAAACACTATCAATACGATAACCACACAATTCGCAAATTTGTTCTCATTGGGCAACGCGTGCAAGCTTCTTGCTTATTTCAACAATTCATGTTGGTATTTCAAATATTTCACGTTTTTTTCCAACAGCTCACCATATCTCTCCTCCCTCGCCTACTTTTGCCCCCAAGATCCACCATGCGACAACTATTTCGGTGTATTTGTTTCGATATCCTCCGCTGAGCATCCCCACGCGCACTTTGTGAGCATATGCGAATTCCCATGGCCCACGCTCGATTGAAATTCCAATTTAGTCTCAGTCCGTTCAGTATCATGCACGGACCGGGTCTCTGACTATGCATTTGAATGGTTATTATTTTCATGTGGCGTTCATGTTTCCACCTTCGCTTGAATTCTGTGCAATTGCGCGGGCAAGTTTTCTTACATATCTCGTTCCAGTGAGTGTTGCCCGATGTCATCAAAAACAATCAACAAAGACTATACACTAGGCTTATATGAAACATATGTATACTATCTTCAATCAAACTGTTGGACCTTTTCGCGCGGCCACAACAGAAGCTGATATCATGGATCATCAAATCATGCTTCAATACCGAATATATACGTCAGAAGGCCGAAAACATCACGACGAACATCGCTTTAATTAACAATTGTGAAATATTTCAAGAATGAAGAGTTTCGCTTGTTACATACATTCAAATTGTGTAGAACATTCGCAACGACAAATGCGTTCCTGACTGATTTTTCCGAAGCCGCCCATCCCGGTCATGAAATTACGGTTTGAAGCAACTGTGTCACGATATGTGTTTGGTGGAAAAGGCTGTTTCAAACAACTAACGACCTATGGAATGGAAGAACAATGCGCCCGTAATCGTGTTTGTTTGTTTCTGTGGTTAAGGTTTTTACCGTTATTGTTTGTTTATAATAACCGCGCGCCTAAAGCCACACGCAAATATACCGACCAGACCGTTTCAGAATTGCTTCATGATTAAACGCGGCTTTTCCTCAGGTTTGCCAATGCGGCAATACAGCGTTTAAGATGGCCTTAGACGGTTCTGAAGAATATTCACGCGTTTTGTAAGCTTTTTTGGGGGATTGTTGTTGGTTCATGGAGACAGCCAAACCAAAGGCATGCATCAAAATTCTTGAATATTTTTTTTGGCGGAACGGTTTTTGGCACATCCACCCAACGTGTCTGGGTAGCGGGTCTGCGGCCATTCGGATGGATCGAAAAACGGCGTCACCATGTGGGGGCTTCCAAATCACAGACCAAACGTTGAATCACAGACCGCGCGCGCCGAATCACGGACTGCGCACGCCGAGTCACAAACCGCGCGCGCCAAGTCACAGACAACACGCATTGAATCACAGACCGCGCGCGCCGAATCACAAACAGCATACATTGAATCACAGGCTGCACGCGCCAAATCACAGACAACACACATTGAATTACAAACCGCGCGGTCCGAATCACAAACAACACTCATTGAATCACAAACCGCACGCGTTGAATCACAGACATCATACATTGAATTACAGACCGCACGCGACGGTGACTTGCTGATCCGGCCAACTAATCCAATGATCTGGTGATTTAGCGACCTGGTGTTGTGGACAATTGATCTGGTGATCCGGCAGTGATCTGGTGACCCATTCTGCGCATGCGGGCGGTGGCACTGGGGCTTTCGCTCGAGCTTCCTATGGGGACACGAAGCGTGTGAGGAATGTGGTGGGTAATGCATGCGGGCGGTGGCACTGGGGCTTTCGGTGGAGCTCCGTGTGGGGGCACGAAACATGTGGTGTGCCGAAACGGGTGTGGGTGACGCATACGGGCGGTGGCATTGTAGCCTTCGGTGGATGGTGCTCAGCTCCCTTTGGGCCACGAGACGTGCGAATGATATGATGACATGGGTATGGTTGACGCATGCAGGCGGTTGCACCCGGGCCTTTGGTGGAGTTACCTATGAGGGCAACGTGTGAATGGTATGTCGAAATGAGTGTGGGTGACGCACGCGGGCGGTTGTTTTGCCTTCGGTGGAGTTCCCAATGGGCGTGCGAAACATTGTATCGGATCGGAAAAACGCAAGGAAGAGGGGGACGAAGGAGGAATGAAAAAAGAGGACACGTGGGAATCGTATCTTCAAAACGAGGACCCAACACCATAATATCGTTGGGAAATATGTCTTGAAACCGCAATCCGCTATTACGAAGACAACTGCTTTTTATACCCATTCGTGTTCAAATTTGCGGTCTGTGATTCGTCGCGTACAATTTGTGATTCAATGCGTACTGTCAGAGATTTGTCGCGGGCGGTCTGTGATTCAATGTGTGGTGTTTACGCGTTATTCAATATATGCTGTACCTATACGACCACCCTGCGGATGATGAGGACGTTGGGGGGGAGGGGCCCAGCAATGGGCAACGGTGGTGATTGTTGTTCCGACGATACCAATGGAGATTGTTGCGTTGCCGTCCGCTCTTGGGAACTTTGGTGTCGAGTTGTTTACGTCACGATCTCACGATTGATCGCACTATCGGTCTCACGACGGGACAACGACGGGACACCGCAAGACACCGACGGGACACCGACGGGACACCGGCGGGACAGCGGCGGGACACCGCACGGCCCCGAACGACGGGTCGCCGAAAATTTAGTCCAGCCGCGCCTCAGCCACAGGAGACTTTCCTCTCGCCCGCCCGCGCAGCTTTGCCTCGCCCGCACTCGCGGCACGCACGAACACGAAACCGAAATCGATTTCCCGGCAAGGGGGCTCTCCGTTCCAATTCGATCCCACCCCGCAGCCTCCGATGTGATTCGTCGCGTGCGGTTTGTGATTCAATGACAGTTGATTGTGATTCGGCGCGTGCGCTCTGTCTGTGAATTCGGCGCGCGCGGTTTGTGATTCAATATGTGTTGTTTGTGATACGGCGCGCGCGGTCTGCGATTGAATGCGTGCTGTCTGTGACTCGGCGCTCGCAGTCTGTGATTCGATGTGTGTTGTTTGTGATTCAGCGCGCGCTGTTTGTGATTCAGTGTGTGGTCTGCGATTCGGAACCTGCCAGTCACCATGGCGCTTGTGAAAATAATGTTTAAACCTGTTCGTGGTCACCGGCAATTTGTTGATATTTTGAACTCTCAGTCATAAACTTGTCAGTTCTTGAATTTGGAAACCCTCTTGGGATGCCATTCGAGCTTTCCTGCGCCGTCCGGGCGACAAGATTTTTTATTTTTATTTTTTTTTTTTGTTAGAATATATATATATATATATGTATATATATATATATATATATATATATATATATAAAAAAAAACTATAAAACATTTTACGATCGTGGGGGTGAACCGCGAATCATTGTTGCAATGCATATATGGTATTTTGGCACTCTCGTAGGGAGGAACAAAAAACAGAAAGGAAACGATGAAAACGCAATGCCTGTGCGACATTATCGTTAAGGTTCCCCGGAATCTCGTTGGAAAAACCTGTTTCAAGGCGAAGAACAGATTATATATGTGGTTTGGGGCATGACGGGCGTCATGGCTCCCCCCCCCTCCGCCCTTCGACGACGTAGCGTTCCCCACCACTGTGCTCAAGGCACTGCCACCGTGCGCATTGGGATCCGCGGGTGTCCGCGTAAGAATCCGCATGGGAGTCTGGTCTGCAGTCGTTGTTGTCGTCGTCGTCGTCGTTTCCTCGTCGTCGTCGTCGCCCGTGGCACACCACAGTTGTGCCTCCGTGCCTGCGGGCACACCAGGTCTTGCGCACACCACACGGCCACTTGCGTACAACACATCCGCCGTGTGCCACAACGCATGCGCGCATTGCAATGTCTTTGTGTACCACGGCGCCTGTGTGCACCCAAACAATCGTGTGCAAAACAGCACCACTGTTGCATATATAATGTTAAAAAAATGCGGATGACAAAATGGAGCGCTTGTTGTAGATTCCACAGAAAATAATGAAAGATAATCCTTATGGACAACGGAGCGCCGCTGGAATATACAAGTCCTCCCGAATCCGCCCGCATCACCCTCACACCTCCCATCGGCGTCCAAGGGGCTCCAGGTAGGTAGATTGGCCGTCCGTGAACTAACTGGGCCGATTCAATGATTCATTTTGCGGTGCGCGCTAGGATGCGCACGTGCGCGGTAGCGCCAAACCGCACGACAAGGGGCAAGGAGAAGGAGGGGGAAAGGGAGGAGGAGGAGGAATAGGAGGAAAAGGTGAAGAAGGAAGGAGGAGGGAAAAACGTCGCATTCGATTTTCAGCACTTTCTTGGCGTGGCGTCTTCTTGTCCGCAGCAGATCCTCACGTACATGCTCTACCTGTCCTATGCACGCAAGATTGTGGTGTACACCAGCGATGCGTTGCATGCACATGTTGTGAAGTAGGCACGCGCTGTGGCGTGCACAAGCGAGACGGTGCACGCAAACACTGTGGTGTACATAGGTGCTGTGTTGCACATAGTAGCATGTACACCGGCGCTGTAGTGTACGCAAGCACAGTGGTGTACACAGGCGCTGCGTTGCACACGGTTGTTGCGGTGTACGCAGGCGCTGTGGTATACACGCGCGCGCGCTGTGTTGCACGCGAGCGTTGTGGCGTACACAGGCGCAAAGGGCATATCGTCACCTACATGCTGCTCGCGTCGTCGTCGTCCTCGTTATCGTCGTCGTCGTCGTCTGTCGTCGCTCGTCGCGTCGCGCGCACTGGCGCGGCTGCGGTGCTAAAACCACGGCGGGGGGGGGCTACGTCATACCCTCCCTTTCGCCCCTCCCCCCATGACGCCCGTCATCGCCGAACATCAAGTAACGTTTTCAAAACGTGGTTATACCGAATGATAACGATCAAACATTGATGACGACGATGATACAAATGAAGATCGCTATCAACATCATCAACATGTCTCGAACGTTTTGCTGTTTTTGGTGGACATGCGTATCTTATCTTAAACGGTTTTCTGGTTTTCGGGACGCCAGAAATATCTCACGGCTTCCGTTTTGTGGAGATTCTCCTGATTGTTCACAGGGTCAAGTTTGGGGGATGTCTCGTGCGAGGCACTAGGTTTCACATTCCAGGCGGTGCAGACAAATTCCGAGGATATCACGAACGGTTTGTTTATTTTGCGATCCACTTCCGAATGCCACGCGAAATTCCATCTGGCTGAAGGACATCCCAGAAAACATGACGAGCCCATATGAGTGAAACAACCATACGGCTAACCCGGGTGGGCACAACAAGAAGGGCACCGCGCCAAATGCGTGCAGCAACAGACGATTATATGCTAAACAAGGAGGGGGAAGAGGAAGACGACAGATGAAACTTCACGTTTCGAGGCAATAGCAAATGAGACGATTTCTGGATGTGGATACTTATTATGCGCATTGCATGGCTCGTGGCGTTTTGGCAGCATCTTCCTCCTTCCCCCCTCGCCCTCTTTGCGCGCATTTGGCGCCTTCGGCCATTTGGGCATGCTTTGGCGTAAATCAGGGAAACAAAACGACATACTTGATAATAATTCTATTTCTGGTCTCCCTGCGCACGTTTACAAGTCAACATAACCGGCATGAGACTATCACATTGAAACGTTGATGCACGAAGCGCGTCTCCGCTCAATTTTCCCAAATAGCTGCAATTTGGGTGCAATAATTGCGACGTTTGATATTCTAAACATGAAGGAGTGATCAGTATTTTCCTAAAGCATTTCGCTTGGAAGCTGTCCAATCGTCGTTTCTCTGCTTTGCTGAACTATGCCATACATCATTTTGTGTGTGATCATTGCCTAGTATATTTGTAATTTCATTTGGGCACCAATTAAAATACTTCCATCTTTTCGTATATCTGCAGAACTCCACCCAAGCTTGTCCCAATCGTTTGTTTAATTCTGCATGTATATGTCCAATATTCAAATTATTTGTTACCTATATTGTTTCACCACGAAGCACCGAACAACTCCAGGAGGCGCACTCAGAAGCACCAAGAGGCCCCAAGAAACCACAAGAAACGACAAGAGGCAATATACATCAGGGCTGCCTTGGTGCACGAATGCTTCATGGTTTACGCCAGTGCCTGTAGATAAGCCCTCTCCAGTCCGAATTGTTTTCTTACGGATGGGTTTGGGGTGCGAATCATCCCCAAGAGGTCCCCAGAGGCTTTAGGATGAGATTGGGGCCTCTTAGGGCCTTCTGGAATTTCTTAGTGCCTCTTCGAGCCTTCTGGGGCCCATGAGGAATCCAGAGGCCTCCTGGAACTTCGTGTGGCTTCTTGGGGTTGTGCGACTCATTCAGAGTTAAACTCGTTCACAATTAAATTCGCTGCGAGGGAGAATGGTTGGTGGTCGAGGCTATGTTTTGGCGGCGGAGTCAGACCGAAGCTGTCTCTGAAAGAAGAATTTTACACACCTCCGCCTCGGATCCCTTCTGCCCTTACGCCTCGTCCGGCGAACTTCCTCCCCCTTCCACACTCGCCAATTCCGTTCCCAACAACTCCTGGTTTGAACAGAAGCCCCACCGACGACGATTCTCTGACGTACCATTCTTGTAGTTCCCACTGGACAATGAATGCTGCCACCTCGACAACCTTCAACTTCCCATGCCACCCACGCCCTCCCCCCACAATGCTTGGCCCAACCCCTGTAGCGCACCCTCGATTAAAACAATCAATGGTGCCCGCAATGACTGTAACGCCCCGAAATTTCACGCGATCAAAAGATACCAACTCTTCGTCAATTGGGGATTGTTCCTGGTACGGCTACCCCTGACAGACCTGCCACCCCCGTCCGTCCCACACTTCAGCATTTCTTCCGAAAGTTGCTCAAAACAAATTACGTAAGCGGCCGAGAAGCTCGCGCAAGCAAGCATTCCAAACAACATTCGCGATCAACTCCATGTGTCAACGTTGACAATCCTCGAAAACCAAAGAACAAAGTGAGATGCATAGCTGCTGGAGATATTCCGGAGACGGGTGGCGAAAACATCAACAAAACAACATCAATAATGATGTCGGGATATCCTTCGGCCTCTGAACTTCGGCTTGATCAACAAGAGCGGGACTGATCCGACAATGCATGTACTATAATATCTTACCGCTGCGAACCTGGAACAAATCAGTGTCAACATTGCGGACACGCATTTTCCAAACCTTTCTCATCAATTCTATCTTGCACGGCCTCATTCCGTTCGTCCGCCTCTGGTACGGTGGACTGCCCTCTGTTTCGCTTAGCAATCAATGCGCTCACAGAAATTCGACGCGGATTGCCACCTGGTGCGGAAATAATTTCATACCTCGATGACATTTACATCGTGTGTGACCCCGACGAAATCGAGAATGTCCTCGAACGCGCGCCAACAACCGTCAACATCGTGTCGCATCGACATCAACATTGGGAAACTGGCAACGTGGGGGCATACAATGCCATAGGAAACACAACTCATTGACTTTCCGTATGCTTTTGACTGATTTCGGCGTTCTTGCATTGTCTGCTTTCCGACGCAAACCACCCAACGACGGCCCAAGAGGCCTCCAAGAGAGCCCCAATACTTACGAGGGAGGGCAATTTGGAGCCCCTTCTGCACTTTTTGGGGGCATCACTGGGGTAACGGAAAGAGCGAGGTACGAGTGATGACGTTCTGGTGTGGGCGAAGCCCCTTAGGGGGAGTGCAGAGGGGGGCGAGGGTTGCACACCTGCGGTCTAATGGCCGTTTCGGGTTTTCCCTCAGGTTTTTGTATGTTTTTTGGGTTCTCTCCTTTTCCCTCCCAGAAGGGCCCCAGACGGCCCAAGAGGCCCCAAAGATCGGCCCAAGACAGCTCCAGAGGCGCCCCAAATTGGCCCAAAACGGTCCAAGAGGGCCCCCAGATGGGCCCAAGACGGCCCAGAGGCCCCAAATATCGTTCCAAGACGGCCCCGGAGTCGCCCCAAACAGGCCCAAAACGGTCCAAGAGGGCCCCCGAGGCCCCAAAGATCATCCCAATACGGCCCCAGAGGCGCCCCAAAAAGGCCCAAGATGGCCCCCGGACGGCCCCAATACGGCCAAGAGGGCCCCGAGGGCCCTAAGAGAGCCCAAGCGGGCCCCAATAGCCTCCCAAACGCGCCCGAAGAGGAGGAGGAGGAGGAGGAGGAGGAGGTGGAGGAGGGGAAGGAGAAAGAGGAGGAGGAGGAGAAGGAGGAGGAGGAGGAGGAGGAGGAGGAGGAGTGAGAGGAGGAGCAGAGGAGGAGGAGGAGAGGAGGGAGGAGGCGGAGGAGGAGGAGGAGGAGGAGGAAGAGGATGAGGCGGAGGCGGAGACTCAGGCGGAGGCGGAGGCGGAGGAGGAGGGGGAGGAGGAGGAGAAAGAGGAGGAGGAGGAGGAGGAGGAGGAGGAGGCGGAGGAGGCGGAGGAGGAGGAGGAGGAGAAGCGAGGGGTGACGTAACAAGCTCTCAACGCCAAGGCTCCCAGTACGAACGGTGGTGTGAGTAATTTCGGTTCATGTGTTTGAGGCGCTCTTTCCGTTTCCGTGCCGGCCCAGGTCTATTGGGGCCTGGACGCCTCTTGGGTGCCTCTTGGGGCCTCCTGGGGGCCTCGTGGAGCGCAGGTCTCGGATGTTCGGTTCGTGTTCATTATCTTGGGCCCCTGTTGGGGCCGTCTTGGGGCTCTTTTGGGCCGTCTTGGGCGCCTCTTGAACCGGTGGCAGGATGGCCGAAGGCCATACAGTATTTGAACGCAAACGAAACGCGCTAGGACCGCATCTGGAACGTATATCCAGCAGATGCACAACGTATTTCCACCGTGTGCCAAATGTATATACAACATATATAAGGCGTCTGTGAAACGTATCATAATCGCTACAGCACGTGAACGAAACGCAAACACGTACACGACACGCACAAAGCACGTATGCGAAACGTATGCAACACGTAGTCGAAACATGCATGAATCGTATACGCAGCGCGTGTTGAACCTATCCGAAAAGAATACGACACGTATGCAATACGTACAAGAAACGTTGTATGAAACGTGGGCAACTCACATACACGTATATAGACACGTATATATATATATATATATATATATAATATATATATATATGTATGTGTATATCTATATATATATATATATATATATATACATACCCCTCTTCCTATATATGTGTATGTATATATACATATATTTAATAAACCCCGGCGGGGACCCCCCCAAAAAAACCGGACTCACAGGATCTGCGGCTTTGGGACCCTCCAGATGGGCCTCGAAGCGGCCCCCCGGGTCTCGCAGGGCGTTTTGCCAAGCCTTCCCAGCACACCTAGGGCGATCAGGGGGGTCATCGGAGACGTCCCAGACCCCCAAGACAGCACAAGAGCGCTCCAAGAGTGCTCGACGTGACCTCAGGATGGTCAAAGAAGCATCCAGGACGGCCCCAATGGCCTCAAACAGCCTCCAAACGCAATCCCAAGAAGGCCCCAAGAGGCAACAATCATTGATTTTCTGTTGGTTTTTGGTGAATTTTGGGGTTCTCCTCTTTTCGGCTTCCCGACGCTTCAATACGGCAATCTTCTGGGCGTCCGAAGCCGCTTGGGAGGCTTCAAAATCGCCCCACAACCATCCGAAAGGGCTTCCAGGCAGTCCAAGAGGGCCCCAAAACCATACAACAGGGGTCAAAGATGGCCCCTAAGAGAGCCCCATGGCGGCCCAAGACGGCCCCAAGACACCTTCCGAAGCATTCCAAATCGTGACCCGGTCGTTCAGGGAGACCGCGGTTGGAGGCAGGGTGGCCCGAGGAAGTCCCCAGAACCTCCAGAACACGCCCAGGAGGCCTCCAGAGGGCCTTAAGAAAGCCTGAAACTTTTGTGATGCCCCCAGAGGCTCTCCAAGGAGGAGCCTCCGCAAAAGAGCTGAGGAGGATGGGGAAACTGCGCAGGGTATGGCGAGAACGAGGAAAACAAAACATGGAGGAAGGATAACAAATAACATCATTTTAGCGGCGATGCTGGAAAAGGCAGCAAGGGGTTATTGCTAATTTATTGGCTCGACGTTCCTGCCATTCCGCCTGCATATCCAACTTCAAGGAGCAAGGTGCATCGCGCGAGGCGCCACTGCAGTCTTGTACACACACATATATATATATATATGTATACACATCCTGAATAACAGTGCATGTTAAACGTAGCCAACATGAGTCTGGAACGTGAAGAAACACATGGCACACGTACAACGCGTTTACGACACGTATGCAAACGCTTACAATCGCATGAAAAAGGTATCCGGCATGCATACAACATTTAAACAAACCGTAACCAACACGTGCCCAGAACGTATATAACACGTGCACAATAAACATTCCCAAATGGTCACGAAACGCACGCGAAACGTATCAAGCATATTGGATCATGCAACCAACGCGTGCTACACGAAAACGCTTCGCGAACCCTCAAACATCTTCGGGGAATCAATCCCGCGCGACTCCTTAGGAAATTCTGCAATAATCGCTCGCAATCCCTTCGGAATCCTAGCGGTTCTTCCGGGAATTCCTAAGGAATCCCGAAGGAATCCCCAAGGATCCTGCAGGAATCCTCCAAGAATTCTTAGACATCAACCCAGTAGGAATCTCAAGGAATCCGAGGAATCCCCACGAATCTTGCAGGGATCCCGCAGGAATTCCAAGGAATTCGATGCGAATCCTTCAGGAAGCCTCAGAGGAATCCCCAGGAATCCTTCGCAACGCCGAGGGTGCGCCCAAGAGGCGCCTTCTAGCAGGCGCCTATGAAGCTTGGGAAGCTTAGGTAAGTTTCGTTGGTAACCGCTCTGGTGTTCAGGCCCGTTGGGATCTGAACCAACCTGTTGGGATCACACCCGTCCCATTGGGATCTGAACGTTTCTCGCGCCCCGTGCAAATGGTACGTTTCCCGAAAATGCGCCACGTTGCCGGCCGTCCCGCCTCGTGAGCGCCCCGTGCTCTGAACTTACACGGGAGATCTTTACTACATAGCTTGCGCCACATAGCTTGCACCGCAAATGCAACGCTACAAAGCTTACATCGCACCTCCAATTCCCACCGCCTGGCCTACACAACACACAATTACACCACACGGCTTGCGCCGCACAGTTCTCACACCCATAACTCACACCACGCAATTTGCACGACACAGCCTTCACAACAGTGTTTGCACCGCGAAGCTTGCACCTCCAGAGGAAGGAGCTCGCAATTTCAGGTCCACACTGGCTAACACCAACATGCATCTATGTATATGGTACGCCTTTATGTACACAAACAAACCAATCGATCATGAGAAGTCGCTAGGGCGGTCAATGATGCTCTGCCAATTTTCCTCTGCCCCCGTCGGCGCCAGCTACAACGCGGACGCGTCCGCGGGATGAGGCCGTGCATGTCGGCGAGGGGGGGCCCAAAGGGAGCCTGGAGGGCGGAGCCCCGGGACACACGAAGGAGGAGTAGGAGGAGGAGGAGGAGGAGGAGGAGGAGGAGGAGCAGGAGGAGTGAGGAGGAGGGAGGAGGGAGGAGGAGGGAGGAGGAGGAGGAGGAGGAGGAGGAGGAGGAGGAAGACGATAACGAGGACGACGGAGGCGTAGGACAAGAGAGTAGGAGCAGGAGGGAGACGTATGAACCCCGTGGCATGAAACCCGTAGCAATTAGGCGAGTGGGGGTCTAATGCCAAGGGGACGCTGCCAATCTGTGTGTGATTCTCTAAGTTTAGGGGGGCCTACACTCGTGTTGGGCCTGTAGGGGGTCGGCGTGTCCACCAGGCATCGCCCAACCGTTGAACCTGGTGTGGCACGGGCCGGCTGCCCTCTGACGGACTTGGGTAACTCCCTGGCGCAACATGGGGGATCGGATGCTCAGCTCGAGGATTTTTGGCGTCCTGGGGGTCCATCTCGGGCCTCAGGGGACTCGTCGTCGCCACAGCTGGATCGGCCTCAAACGCCTCGCCAGAATGCTCCCCAGGCCAGGTCAGGGGGTAATGTGGGAGTGGGGGTCGTCGTCGAGCGAGTCCGTGGGGCGCAACCCGTGCTTCATGACTCTGGGAGGTGGGCTGCGTGGCGCAGACAACCACTTCCGCCACCAGCCACCCCGAACCCCTCGCGGGGTAAAGAAGATAATAACACATCGCGGCGAAAACATCTGATCACTACCGTTAACTCAAATTAATGAAAGATGGTTAGACGAGCGCGTTCCACTACTCGCAAAGTAATTACTTGCAAATGGCCTGGATCCGCCGCGGGTGATCTACGACAAATTACACCAAAGCAGGCATGTGTTTTTTTTGGCTGGGAATTGCGAGTAGGCACTTTGCGAGTACTGGAACGCGCTCGGTGAATGGAAGAAACACGAAAAAAGGAATACTGTCACTGAGGGCGAGGAAGGCTCCAACACGAGAAAGAGAAGCTTGCGCAACACGAGACCGAGAACGTCAGTCAGCCAACCCAACATGCGCATGTGCTGTAGAGCAGAACTGGCCATTGAGACGGCGGGGATCAGCGACAAGTGTGGCGCCGACGCTCGCTGCCGGTGCGGAGCGGCCGTGGGCTGCTTGCGCGACGTCGCCTCGTGCGAGCAACCCGGTCGACCTCCTCCCGACACGAGTCGGCTCCGCAAGCGGGCGCGCGCCAGTCCAAGCCTGCTGCGGATCCGCAAGCAGGCCTGTCGGCGGCCCGGTCGCGGGGCCGCTCAGCGTGGCGGCCCAACCGGCGGCGGCCCCGGTGGTGGACCCAGGGGGGCGGTGGCACGGCGGGCGGCCCGCTGGGGGTCGGCCCATCGGGCGGCGGCCCTGGCGGGGGCGGCCCGGGCGTGGAGTCAAGCGTGACAGCTCCAGCTCGCTGCTCTGCGCCGAGGAGGGGGCGGGGAGGCGGAGCATGCTCCAGAGGCAGCGGCGGTAGCACCAGCAGCCCCAGAGGCCCCACAGGCGGCCCCTCGGGGGGCAGATGTGGGGGCGGCAGGGGGAAACAGATCTCGGTCGCCCCAATTCGGAGGGGCGGCGCGCGTAGGCCCAAGCTGGATAGCCGTATGAGCGGAAGGGGGCAATGCCCCGTTGGGAGGAAATCACGTGAAAATCCTGAAGCGTGTCAAAACACCATTCTTAGGATCTCAGCGCCACGACTCAACCTGGCTGTTGCGTCTTGGCGGTCCTGCACCGTGCCAGAACACCACTCCTAGGACTTCACCACTGCGAATCAACCTAACTGTTGCGCCCTGACAACCCCGAATCACTAGGAAATCAATCTCAAGAAAACTACCCATGATATTCCGCGAAAGTCTTGTAAACTTTCAAAAACGGATGCGCGCGGCTCTAAAACGACAACCACATTTCGAACAGAAACCGCCCTCAATACGTGAAACCCTTGCAAACTCTTCAAACGGATGTGCGCCCACTTTTTGAAAACCACCCGCCCTCAATCCGTGAAACTCTTGCAATTTCTTGATACGAATGCGCGCGGCGCTAAGGAGAGAGTCACATTTTGAAAATCACCCGCCCACTATTTGTGACACAGAGGAGGAGGAGGCGGTGGAGGAGGAGGAAGAGGAAGATGAGGAGGACGAGGAGGATGGAGGGATGAGGAAGAGGAACGAGATAATGATGCTGATGGTGGTGGTGATGACGCTGATGCTGCTGCTGAAGAATATGACTACGCATACGAATATGCTGATGCTGCTGATGATGATGACGAGGAGGGGGATGGTGAGAAGGAGGATGAGGCCGAAGAGGAGGACGAGGAGACGACGACGACGAAGAGGGAAGTGGGAGGAGGATAGAGCAGGAGGATCCCAACGCACATGTTTGTAACTACTCCTCCTCTCCTTGTGCTCCTCGTGATCCTCGATCTCCTTACCCTTCGCCTCCTCTTCCCTCCGCCCCTCCTGGCCCCAAGGCTGAGGTCGGCGGGGCAGCACCCGCGCGGCTCCCTGGGGAACTTGAGCCTGCTCAAAACCTCCCTGGATCGGGGGGTGGAGGGTGCAGCGGGTACGGCAAGTTCGCGTCGAATCGACCCCGGCGTTGGCTCCTGACACTGCAAAGATCTTTCAAACTTGAACGATCGGCCGTTCCGTGAACGCCAGATCGTTCAACGACGGGCCGATTCTGGGCCACGGGCGGCGTTCACCTTTAAACGCACGCGATGCGGTCGCCGCCGGTCGGCACGACGAGAACCCGCCGTAGCATGCTGGGGTCTCCTCCGCACCAGGACTGTGTAATGCACTCGGGTCCCCCGCGCCACATGGTGGTGGAGGCGGGGGGGGGGCTCATTGATGCGTGCCACCTGGCACCCTTTGGAACAGGGGCCTGTCGGGATGATTCTGGGCTCCATGCCTACTCGGGCCAGGTGACCTGCCTGGTCGTCGAGGGGGTTTCAAAGTCCCCGACTTGCTTGGTCGGCGGGAGGCTTGCTGCTGTCAGGGCAGTGATCTCGTTATCTGGGTGTGGCGTTGTAAGCTGCGAAGGTAGCGTCGTGTTGTGTCGTTCAAAATTTGTTGGCCTGTGCTGCTTCCAGGCCTCGCCGTGTCGGCGGCCGCGTGTTCTTTTAGCACAACACTTTTCGTTAAGAGGCGAGACCCTTCCGCTTGCGCCAAATGCAGCCTGGGCGGCAGACTCTTTTCGACGTTTCAGGGGGACGTAAGACCTGGGTACAGGGGACTCGGACATACCCGACGGGGTCGTCAAAAAAATGACGAGGCCGAGCCTGCATTTTGACGAGGCCTCCCGCTGCAGACATCCCACGAAACTCCTCCTCGTCCCCAAGCATGCCGAGCAAGGCGGCCGAGCCGAAGCGTGCATCGACGCGCCGGAACCGGCCACAGCAACTACCTTCGGGCGCCCTCGGCGCCGAGGGGTGCGCCTGGGGCAGCCGCGCGTGCGCGGCCGCGCCGCGCGGGGCATAGCCGCGCCGCGGCGTCCCGGGCGCCCCACTTCCGACCGCTTCCTCCTCCGCCCCCGCCTCCTCGTCCTCCTCGTCCTCGTCCTCATCCTCGTCGTTTTCCTCTCCTCCAACTCCTCCTCCTCCTCCTCCTCCTGCTCCTCCTCCTCTTCGTCCTCCACCCCTAGCTCCATCTCCTCCTCTCCCTCCTCCACACGACTTCCACACTAGTGCAATATGAAAACTACTCTCTTCTCCCACGTGGATTACCTGAGAGTGGCGCGCTCCCCTCCGCGCACTGCTTTTTACACACGGGATGTTGCCGCGTTCTTGTTACTGCTTTTCCCACCCGAGCGTTTTCGGTCCTTCCAGCATGGCGCTCTACTCCTGGTCGTTCAGAATCGCGGTCTGGCCCAAGCGCGGGCCACATGTCTGGATCCAAGTAATTCCTCGTCGTTGTCGCCCCTTCATTTCCCTGCCCCGCCTTCCCCTGGTTCTCCTGCTCGTCTCGTTACTCCTATTCCTGCTGCTGCAATTCATTCTCGTCCTCCCATTCCTCCTCCTCCTCCTCCTCCTCCTCCTCCCTCCTCATGCTTCTCCTCTTCCTCCTGCTCATCCGCCACCTCCTCCTCCAATGTACACTCCTCCCATTTTCATATTGTGCGTAACATGATAGGGTCCTTTTGTGCGTTCCAGGACCGCTATGACACCCGTTGGCGGATGAAGGAGAAAGATCGCCATGGGAAGGGATGGGAGGGAGGGGTAGGATGTCAGATGTGGCGCGAGCTCGCCTAGCTTGTCCTCCTCCTCCTCCTTCTCCTCCTCCTCCTCTGCCTCCACCTTTCCTCGCTCCTAACCGTCCTCGACCCCCCCCCCCTGTCCTCCTCCTTGCGGTGCTACTGCTGCTGCTCCTCCTCCTCCTCTCCTCCTCATCCCTGTCCTCCGTCTGCACCCTGTCCTCCGCTCATGTTCCCCCTTCTCCTCCTCCTCCTCCTCCTCCTCCTCGGCCTCACGTCATCCGCCTTCTCCTTGGGGAGACGGTGGAGAACGACAAGAAGGGAAAGAGAAGGATCAGGGGCGGGGGGGAGGGGATGGGGAAGATGGTGCCATGGCGGACCTGAAGAGGAGGCCTCCTCACTTCTCTTCTCTCTTGCCCCCTCCTCTCTTCTTCTCCTCTCCTCCCCACCCCTCTCGTCCTTCTTCCTCCTTACTCTGCCGAAAAGCCCCCAGAATTCACAGGACCATCGGCCCCTACGACACAACTGGGACCTCGAAACCCTTTCCAAACCCACAACTGACCTTCTCTGTGTCCCTCCTCTCTCCTCCTCCAGATCCTCCCTTTCCCATGCCACCCCGACGCCAATTAAACGGCGCATCACAGTTATTCCCCTTCCGTCCCCCCCTCCTGCTTTTGCCTCCTCCTGATCCTCCTCCTCTTCTCTCATCTCGCCTCCGTTGCCTCTTTTTTGCTAGTTCTCTCTCTCGCTCTCTCCTCTCTCTCTGTTTTTATTTTTTTTTTTTTTTTCTCTCTCTCTCTCTCTCCTCCTGTTCCTCCTGTTCCTCCTCCGTCCGTCCCTTCGTGAAGCCGCCCGAAGCCCGACTCAAGCTGCAAACGCCAAACCAACATCTGTAGTGCCCAAATTTTTTCAATACGGGGACCCTGGAAGTCCCGACCAATTCCCTGGGGCCGGTTTTTCTTCGCGGGCCCGACAAAAAATCTCCAAATGCCGGAAACGGCCAAAAAACTCCCGTCGCATCTTTGTCGGTACGATTTGAAATTTTGGAACAGTCTGGTCCATCGATCCCGCCCCCTCCATGCGGAGTCAACCCCCGCCTCGCCCGGGGGCCACAAGGCCGCCCGGGCGCAGCGCTGGGCGCCGAGGGCGCCGGGGATGTTTGAAAAATGCAGGCGGCAATCTGACATGGCTGGGAGAGGGGAGGGTGTGAGGACGAGGGCGGAGGGGGATGGAGAGGCAGGGGGGCAGGAGGGAGGGAGAGTGGGAGAGAGGAGGACGGAGGTGTAAGATTTTGTATGTTCTCCCTGCGGGCAACCGACCACCAGCAACATCTCCCCGTTAGGAGTCTTGAACAACTGGCGTCTTGAACAAATGCCGACGCGGCGATTCGGGACTCCGGCAAGAAAAGATCCAGAATGTTACAGATGCTGGGCCGCGCAATCCACTTGCACTATAGCGCCTTTGCTCTTAGGGCGGAAGCCTTTAGCAATGTGGGACCACGCCTGACCGCCGAAATTACCAGGACTGTGCAACCTTTCTGAGGCCTCGAATATCGCCGTGAGAAGTGCACCACCTTCACCGTAGACATACGACAAACTCAACACCACCATCAGGACAAACCATACACAATCTTGTGGTCAAAACGTTAATTCGGCCGCGCAGGCCACAACACCTGCCAGGCACAAACCCTTTCGCGTCACTAGGCCGACGAGTACGCAGACACTTTTTTCATCACAACGCCCAACCCCTACGTTAGAAACAACAGGTGGCCTTCACTGGCTGGAGTAGCCTGTGCGCTAGCACCCTGGGGAGCACTTAAGGATATCTCAAGAAACTCCGAGAACTGCAAAGACAAACAGGTCTAACGATTTGCCGCTAACTTACACGTGGCCCGCAAAACAAACAACACACACTGACAAACAATTGTTTCCAAACACCCTTCGTTTCGAAAGTCAGCGAGACGGGCAACTTCGGCCGCTGGTCCGCGACGTGCTTTCCGAAACCGAGGGCTGCCTCTTCATCAACGAGGCCCTGCTCGTTTAACATACGCCTCCCAAATGAGGTCGGGGTAATTGGGGTCGGAGGATCGCTGTCCATCGCCGATGCACCGGCGACGTCGGCGTGGATGAAATTGGGGCCCACATCGAGCTGCATCGGCGATGTGGAGCGATCCTCCGACCCGTGCTGCTCGGAAACCATTTGGGAGGCGCCGGTTCTTCATCCAACAGGCCCTGCTGGCTCGGTCACGAAATTTGCGATGGCTGATGGCTTATTACCAGGGGAGGGGTATAGGAGGAGGAGGAGAAGGCAGATGAAGAGGAGGAGGAGGAGGAGGAGGAAAAGGAAGAGGAGGAGGAAATGGAAGAAGAACAGCAGCAACAACAACAGCGGAAGGAGGAGGCTACCAGGGCCGCCCCAGTGCAGGAAGGTTTCCTGACGTCTCCTGATGCCCCAGACGACTTGTGGAATTCCAATAATGGCTACTAGCGCTCGAAAGCCTCGGGCGTCCTCGAAGGAGTGGGGGGAAGAGGCGGCGGCGGAGGTAGACTTGCCAGACGTGGGAGCGGACAGGAAGACAAAACACATCATGCGCACGAAGATTGTGAATGAGCGAGAAGTGGAGCGAACGTACGTGGGACTCACGATCTAGCAACTCCGCGCATGGAGCTTTCCAGCTCTGGGCACATCCTCGGGAGCCCAGGAACACGCCAAGACATTCCCCACAAGGGAGGAACTTGAATTTCCAAAAGTTCAGTCTCATGGCCCGAAAGGCTCGTGCGGTTCCTGAGAGACCCCGACGCCCAGGAATAACAGTAACACTCTTGTCGAAATTCAGACAAAGCTCGGTGGCGACTGCACTGTGCACTATCCACGTGACAATGACAAGCAAAGGAAGGTACGCGTCGCGAAAGGCACATCCAACGTCATAGGCAAAGAAGAGGCGAACAGGATGAGAAGCACTCCGCTGAGCAAGCGCGGGCAGCACAAGGTCAATCGCTAACATCAAAGCACGCCCTGCGAGAGGGTATCCTTGCTTCGCACCTCTCCGAATGGCCCATCTTGGAACCTTCCTTCCAAAAGCCAAGATATCCACTTCGACATCGGAATAAATATACACATTCGCCTGCTCAGTGCGACCAGGGAAACCCATCCCCTCGATCATCTGGAAGATCCACTCATGGTTGAGATAGGGGAAGGCAGCGGCAATATCTAGGACGCTGGCACTGGCGTTGGGGTTTCCACGCCAAACACACCACACCAGGATCCAGGATTCCAAGCCGACGATATTGTCCAGGATATCTCGCCCACGGATGAATCCCCGAGCAGACCTCGAAGTCGCATGCGAGGCTTGCTGCGTACACGGGACGCCCAAGTACGACGCGAACATCTTACTGTCGGTCTTGCTCATTGTAAGCGCCCTGGTCTGCTTAGGGTCAAGGGTAGTCCTTCTGGCGTTGTTGAAATCTTTGTAGATAGGACAACGGCATTGCCATAGTGAAACCTCCAGGAGCTTTCTGGTAGCCAAGGAGAGCTTCATAACCACGATGCAGAATCGGATGAACACGATTACAGGCAAACTTCCAAGCACTGTAAGGCACTCCGCGGGGACCAGGGGTTGAGCCATACTTGGCAGCCACAACGCCCGTGAAGGCCCCCAGATCAGGCACGATATCCATCCCAAGAACAAAGGGGGGGAAGCTGCCGCACAAGTTCTTCCTACACTTGGGGGCGCAGACCACCACACCCAATAGTCTGGGCATGCAAGGGCCCCCAGTGGTTGGCGAGGTTCGAAGCTAATTGTTCAATTGGCATCGGGTCACAGCAACAAGGGTTAGCAACAGCGAACTGGATTAACTTCCGACGGTTGGGCGACCAAACTTCAATCAGGTGGACACATTTGGACGGTTTCGGATCAGTCGCGTTTGCCATCACAAGGCAGGGGGCAAGCTTGTCAGCAAGGTTGTTTTTTCCTGCTCCTCCTATTTTTCTTACCACGAAGACCCCAACCTTCTTCCCGACAGAGGCTGGTACGCGAATCGTCGGGCAAATCATCGGGCATATCATCCGGCAAATCGTCGGGCATATCATCCGGCAAAACAGCGGGCAGGTCATCAAGCAAGCCGGCGTCCATAAAATCTGGATCAGCAATGCCATTCCCCTCCCCGTGCTCATCAGAGTAATTCGGGCACAACGGGGCCAACATGGTCGCAACTCTGGAGCGGCACCGTGACCCAAGGAGATCGTCGAACTTGTCGTAATTGATGAACGCCGTTTGTTCCAAGGCATAGCACTCCCCGCACAGTGGCATCGCGTCCATGCACAGCCTCAATATGCCCCTTCGGCCAACACGAGCCGCGCGCATGAACTTCATTAGTACGGCGATCTCCTGCACGCGCGTGCCAATGCAAAACTTCACCAGTCGCTGCATTTACATGCAGACGGTTGAACCAAGCGGCGGAATGAAGCTGTGGCGTGCCATCGAAGATCCACACTGTACGATGTGTCATCTCAATCCTCAATATGCTCAATCTCAACATACTGCTTGAAGAGAGCGACAAACCGATCGACCAAGGCAGAGTCATCGTCCGTCGTCGGGCCCCCCTCAACACAGTGACGAGTAGGAGGAGGAGGAAGAGGAGGAGGAGGAGAAGGTTGAGGAGAAGGCTGAGGAGGACGTTGAAGAGGAGGAGGAGAGGGAGGGGGAAATGAAGAGGTGGTGGCTGTGGTGGCTGGCCGGCAAGGCGGTGAGGGAAGGAGGATGCTGAGGAGAAACGGGAGGGCGGGAGAGGGGTGGGAGACGGAGGAGGGAGAGATGATGATGAGGAAAACGAGGAGGATGAGGCCGAGAGCAAAAAGAGTCCGGTGCCCCAGCCCAGGGAGCCGAGTCTCTGCGCTCGTCGTCGTCGGTCCCCTCCTCCTCCTCATCCTCCTCCTCCCCTCCCCTTCAACCTCCTCCCCATCACCTCCTCCCGCTTCACCTCCTCTTTCCCCCTCCCGCCCTCTGGTCCTCATCCTTTACAATTGCACAAGATTAATACTACTCTCCCTTCTCCCACGGACATGTGCTGAAGATGTCTGCCCCCCCATACGCGCATTGTTTTTTACACGCATGTTGTGTTTTGCATACATTTTCTTACATGTCATTCAAATCCGAACGTTCTCGGGTCTTTCAAAATCGCGTTCCCGCTGCAGCGTGTGTCTCATTGCGCAAATATGGCCTGTCAACAACCTTACTGCAGAGACAGCTCAACTACTATGGAAGACCCGCCCGATATCAGCCCTGGACGCTGCCTCGACAAATTGTTTTCCAAGACGGCCAAACGGGCGATATCTTGCCCAGACGTTGGAACACACGCCGCGAACGAGGACGACCTAAAGCACAATGGGCCCACTATATGCACGCCTGCTCCCCGAGTGTGGCAGGGGGCGATCTGGATTGTTTACAAGATCTTCTGCGAAGCCCGCCTGCGCAGTGGGAGGCTGCCGTGGTACAGTACTGCAGACATACTTCGCTCAACACCCTCCTCCCCCCGTCGTTGTTGCCCTCCCGCCCCATCCTCCCTCCTCCCCTCTTGCGTGTTGCCCCGCACATGCATTGCCTTCCGCCGCCCCGCATTGACCGACGCTCAGTGTCTGCGTTCCAGTGAGCTTGCGTTCGCGATACAACCTTTCGCACGTGTCCCTTGCCTCCGTATCACGTGTTTTTCGGCCGATGCACTGGCTAGGCGCGGCTTCTTGCGTGCGTGCATGCGTTGCGTGCGGCTCTGCTCCCATCGTTCAGAGTGGCGCTCTCGCTCCAGCGCGGGCCACTTTTCTGGATCCGACATCGTTGTCGCCCCCCTCCCTTCCCCTCCTCCGCCTTCCCCTGGCCCTCCTGCTCCTCCCGCTCCTCCCACTCGAATTCCTGCTGCAGCTGCTGTTCGTCCTCCTTCTCCTCCTTCCTGGTGCTCCTCCTTTCCCTCCTGTTCAACCGCCACCTCTCCCTCCTCCTCCTCCTCCTCCTCCTCCTCCTCCTCCTCCTCCTGTGGACGCAGCTCCCCTTTTCCGATTGCGCCGCACAACGCGATGAGGTCTTGTTTGTAGCTCCAGGTCCGCATCGACGCGCGGCCGCAGACGGAGAAACATCAGCGCAGTGGTAAGGGACGGGTGGGAAGCTGGGATGCCAGATATGGCCCGAGCGCACCTAGCTTGTCCTCCTCCTCTCGCCTCCTCCTCTTCCCGACTCTCCACGCCACTCGCGGGACTCTGTCCCTCTCCCATCGTCCTCCTTTTACTCCTCCTCCTCCTCCTCCTCCTCCTCCTCCTCCTCATCCCTCTCTACCTTCACTTCCCCCCCACATGCTCCTCCTCCAACTCCTCCCCGGTCATGACCTGGTAGAAATTCGACTCCCTGGCGGCTTGTGCCTTGACGGCGCCCAGTGCCACACGCCGATTGAAACTTTCGAGCCCTCGCAGCGCTGGCCCCTTGGCGAGCTCGAAGTTCGGCATGCGGGAACGGTGTCCTGGTGGATGCAGGTCCTGGACGCAAAACTTTCCCTGGGCCAGCCTCTTCAGCCCGGGTCGCCCCTCTCTGGCCCCCTGGGGCGCGCCCCTGGGGAGGCCGAACGCGGCAACTGACCCCCGGGGCGCGCTTCATCCAGGACACCTTTCCCGCATGGCGAGGACGTGGGGCAGATGGGGCGGTTCCCCCAAGACCCCGTGACCACCCTGCTCGTGCACGGCTCTCCCTCCCGCGAAGGGAGCTTCTGCGCTCGAGCGCAGGAACGGAAGGGGGGGCGCCCAAGGACAGGGGCCGATCAGCCTTCCCCTCCTCTTTCTCCTCCTCCCCCCCTCCTCCTCGTTGTCCTCCTCCTTCTTCCGCCTCCTCCTCCCTCGCCCCTCCTGCTCCTCCTGTCTTCCTCGTCGCAAGATCAGCCAGCCAACACGAACCGCGGAATCGGATCAGATCGGAACAATGATCGAGTCGGGCTGCACTGGCATGGCATCGAAATCAAATCGGATCGGCTGCGCCAGGATACACAATACTGCCATGCAGGCATCGGGCCGCATCGAATCGAACGGAGGATTCGGATCGCATCGGATCGGGCTGGTCGGAGTCGATATCGAGTCAAATCTCGTCGTCGTCGGTCCTCGTCGACGTCCGCCTCTTCTTCTTCCGCCTCCTCGTTCTGGTCCTACGTGTGACCTCATCTGGCTTCTCCTCCACCTCCTCTCCCTGCTCCATCTCCGCTCCCTCGTTCTCCTTCAACCTCCCTCCTCCCTTCTCCTCCGCTGCCCTCCTCCTCCTGCCCTTCGAAACAAACAGCGCAATGGGAAGGGATGGGCAGGATGCGAGCTATGGCGCGAACACGCCTAGCTGGCCCTGCCCCTCTGCCTTCCCCTTCGCCCGTACGTCGTTCCCCCCCTTGCCATCGCTCGGAGGTGCATTCCACTTTTCTGCTCGATGATCCAGGATGCTCCTCGATGATCCGCGCCGAGAAATGCACACGTCCGAGCGATGCCAAGCCTCTTATGGGGAAAGACGGGGGGGGGAAGGGGGCGGAAGTGGCGGAAGAGAACGGTGGAGAGCGGGGGAGCATGAGGGGAGGGTGGAGGAACACGGAGGAGCAGAATACAACATCAACGACAGCTGCGAAAACGTGCCCTTACCTTTCGAGGGTCCGCGTGGATTTCTCGAGCCGGCGCTGACCCCCTCCCTCCATGGCGCGCGGAGCGCGCCAAGGGCGACACCAGAGGCGCCGACAAGGGGTCCAACGCAGATCCCGTAAATCCGCGCAGAACGGTTGTGTTTGTGCAATTATCTCACCTTCGGACAGAGGATCTCCTCTCCCCTTTATCCTCCGCCTCTCCTTCTTCCCTTCCCTGTCTACTGTCCCTGCCTTCCCCATCCTCCTGCTGCTGCTCCTCCTCCTCCCTGTCCTCCTGGTCCTCCTCATACTCGCCGTCAACACCCCCCTCCACCTCCTTCTCACCCAATTATTCTCCTTCTCTCGATCCTCCTCCCTGCAGCGAAAGTCAAACCGTCCTCTCGATCCTCCTCCTCTCCTTCTCCATTCCTTTTCCTTATGCAGAACTCCTCCCCGTCGCACCCCGAGGCCAATGGGAAGGGCGCGCCGAACGTTTCGCCTGAGACTTTCACTGTTTATGAATTTACGACCGCGCAACTTCAACTTTGCAACAACTTCGCGGATGGAAGTCGGGCTGCTTTCAGAATGTGGCTCTCGCCTCAGCGCCGCGCAAATCCGTGTCAAAGATTTGAACTAACCTCACGGATCGAGGACAAGTCGTGTTCAACATGTGGCTCTCGCCCTGGCGCCATGCACATCCGTCTTCTTGAAAGGGTTTCATGGATTTAGGCCATGTCGTTTTCAAACTGGGACTCCCGCCTTATCACCATGCACATTTGCCATTGAAAAGTTGCAAGAGCTCCACGGATGGAAGGCGATTTCTTTTTAACATGTGACTCTCGCCTTAGCGCTGCGCACAATCGCTTGAAATATTTACAACAGTTTCAAGGATTCTCATGGTTAACGCCCCAGACATGGCGTTACATCACGTTGATTCGCGGTAGAATCCAAGAGAAGGTGTTCTGGCAAGAATCAGGATCGTCAAGACGCAACAGTAACGGTGATTCGCGGCGTTGAACTCCCAGGAATGGTGCTCTTGTGCCGTTCACATTTCTCCAACGACTGTCTCCCAACGGGACACTTCCTGCAGTGGAAATGGATCCTCGTAGGGGACTATGAGGAGGGGGCTTGGGGGGAGGGTTAATTGCAGCATCGTTGATGAGTCTTCGGTTTGCACTGGTCTTCCTCCTCCTCCTCCTCCTCTCTCCTCCTCTCTCCTCTCCTCTGTGCCCTCTGACTCTGCCCAGCCGCCCAGCGCGCGGGGAAAGTGGCCGCGGACCCGCCGTCGGGCTCCCCCTTCGAGAGGCCGGGGGGTGCCAGCGGTGGCCGCCCCGTGCGCTTCGGCAGAGCTGCCTGCGCGCCCACCCCGCCCGCCTCGGCATGGACGAAGCGGGTCCCGAGGGAAACAGGTCCTGGATCCCCGGAGCCTTCCCCTTGCTTTCGGTCGGGCCTGTCCCCCTACAGGGGGATTTTGGACGAAGTATTGAACATATTCAAAACATACTCAAGAGATGCCCCAAAGTACTACGAAAATAAGCCCCAGACTATTCTTGGACTACTTTTGAAGATTCCCCCCTGTAGAGGGACGTACCCGACTTAACCCTTGCTGGTGGCGTCGAAGAAGATGGGGGCGTCCATGAGAGGGGGTTCGCCGATCACGGCCCGAGGCACGCGCGCGGCCCAGGGGAGGCCAAGGGATGTGGAAAGAAGAAGGAGGAGGAGGAGGAGGAGGAGGAGGAGGGGGGGGGGGAGGAGGAGGAGGAGAGGAGAGGAGAAAGGAGGAGGGGAGGATGATGAGGAGGAGGAGGAGGGGGGAGGAGGAGGGGTGGGGGGAGAGGAGGACGGGGAGGGGGAGGAGAGGGAGGAGAGGGAGGAGGGAGGAGGAGGGAGGAAGGGACAGGAGAGGAGGAGGAGGAGGAGGAGGAGGAGGAGGGGGAGGGGGGGAGGGGGGGGGGCAAGGAGGAGGATGAGGACGCTCTCCCCAGAGCACTTAACTATTCCCCAGAACACTTTTTACTATTTTTGAATGTTCCCCCTGCAGAGGGACAGGCCCGACTTCATACCCTAGAAGCAGCGGGCCCCGAGGCAGACGCGGGCCCTGGACCTCTGGCCCCCCCCCCCCCCCCCCAGGACCGGCCCCTCGCCCCGAGCCGTGCCTGGGGCGGTCCTGGGGCACGCGCGGGCAGGGCCTGCAGCGGTGAAACACCTCGGGGCCCGCTTCCTCCCTCCTCCTCGCTCGCAGGGCTCGAGTTAAACAGTGCTTTCCGTTTGCGTTTTGTTTTCGTCAACCCTAGTTCTGTCTTCGTTCCGCATTTGCTGCAGAACGGAGTCAAAACGAAAACGGTCCACGAAATTGCCAAAACACCGTTTAGCTCGAGCCCTCCTCGCTCGTCCCGAGGGCCTGCAGACGGCGAAAAACCTCCAGGCCGCTTGCTCCCTCCTTCTCAGTCCTCCGTCGCTCGTCCCCAGTCGCTCTCCCCTCGTTCCGCGTCCCGCGTCCCTAGTCCCTCCCCCCTCCTCTCTCGTCCCCCCCCCCTCGTCCCTCCTCAAGACTCCTTTCCCCGAACGTCTGGCTTTCGGATCATGACTCGGCTCTCCGGCGGCCGTTCGGGACGATCCGGGCACCCCAGGAACGCTCTCGGCGAGGCGCAGCCGCTGGACAGCATCTCGAGTCTGGAAAGCCGCCGAGCATCGACGAAAAGACAAGAAAACCTCGAACAACTTCCTGCGTCCCCCCCTGAACCTGTCGCCCCCCGACGTTGCACATGACTTTGTGAACGTTGTCTTATTCGGCGTTTCGACATTGAGCGGAAGGGGAGGGAGGGGGGGGTCCGGCTCCGGACCTCTGCTTAGTGCGACTTGTTGGAACAATACTCCCATGGGGAATCCTATGGGGAGCCGTCCACCTGCTTGAAACAGGCGCCCAAAACGGCCGAGATCTACTTCATGGGGTGGGTGGGTGCGAGGGCCCGTGCCGATCGGCAAAACCATGAATCAAAAACTATCACTTTCCCTCAAATCCCTCTGGCCTCATGGCGGCCACCGCTGCCGACCGAGGACTGCGCCGGACGGCGGCAACAGGTTGCGCCACTGCTCCGGGCGGCGCGCGGCTGTGGTGGAGCGGCTATGGCACCCAATGCGAAGGCCTGTGCTGGTCCTTCTTTCCACAGCGAGCCTCGGTGAAGGTCCCCGATGGGGTGCGAAGTGCGGGGCTTGGAAGCTCGGGACGTGGTCGCATAGTCTTTCACCAGGGATCGTGGCCTCGGGAACGCAGATATACTGTTTTCTGCAAGGGGTTAGCCTCTGGAGGGGGGGCGGTGCATGCGAGTGGACGCTGGCAGGGGGGGGGTCCTGGGGTCAGTTGGTAGAGATCATAAGCCCTAGCAGACAGTCCTTGGCGTTCTTCCACGCCCCGTCCCGCTCACAGGGGCTTCGTCCGAGCCCCCCGACGCACTCCCCCGCTCCCCGCCCCGGAGCTGCCCCGCGCCTCTCTCCAAGAGGCCGACGTCGGCGGGCGGCCCTGTGGGCGGCGTCACGCGGTGCTGGTCTGCGCCGCCTCCGCACGGACGCCTCGCGGGGACGGCTGCGGGCGGCCGAAAAGGAACAAAGAGGTGGGAACCGGCTCAGGGGCACAAATTTGAGCGACGATCAGAAACGGGTCTTGCGAGATGTCACAGCGACCTTACGCGGTGGCTTACGCGGACAGCCAGCGAGGCGCGCCACACTGGAGCTGAGGGCGGGGGCAGCTTTCGCGCCAATGTCGGCGAGGACGACCCCGTTTGATGGTCTGGCAAGGCCTCCCTGATAAATCACAAGATGTCTGGATGTCCGCCGTGGTCCAGCGGGGCGGCCCCAGGGCCCCCAGCAGCAGCCCCCAGGGACCAGAACCGAGGCAGCACGCAGGGGTCGAAAACAACCTGGCGTCGGAGCTCTGGGAGGGAGTTCCAAATCCGCTCACATGTGTACTTGGACGCCTCCCAGGTTCCATCCTAACGCCACGGTCGAAAACAACCTGGCGTCGGAACCCTGGGAGGGAACTCCACATCCGCTCACATGTGCAGTCGGGCGCCTCCCAAGTTCCATCCTGGCCAGTGTGTTGGGGCGGATCCAGCCGTGGCGACGGGGCGCCTTCCAGGAACCCCATGGAGGACGAACAATGCGAGGGAGGCCGAAACCGAGGAACACGCCGGGACTGAACATGTCACATCGTCGGAGATCCTGGGGGTGGGTGGGTGCCCTCCTGGCTGAGCGGCAACGAATGGGGGGACCAGCTCAGGGGGGAAACATCGAGCTTGAATCGGCTATACACCGCCGATAGATCGGCGATACGCCCCAGATAGCAAAAACGCACCATCCTGGGCGGGGTGGGCTATCAGACCCCATATCGGGAATACATGAGTGATTGGAGGTTGGTGCGTCCTCCCCAAGCGTATCCCCCCCTTGATGCTGCCCCTGCAGAAAAAAGGCACAACCGAGTAAACATAAACAAACTTTCGGAAATCGGCATCTTCGTCGTCATTGTCGCAGGCACCGCTGTCCCCTGTCCCTGTCCGTAGGCCATCTTCCTTTCAAACGTCCCAGCCGGAGAAAAATCGAGCAACGTCAGAATCGAGTCGAAGGGACGTTCATTCCCCTTTGATCCCTTCCCCGCCAGGGGGGGCGAGGGTTGGGACAGGGGGTGTGGGGGTTGGGCGCGAATTATAGGGGGGCGATGAGTTTTGGGGGGGTAAAAAAAAGGGCCCTAAAGGGCCCCTTTTCGGCAGCCCTCGGTGCCCCCGCATCTCTTGCCCCGTATTTGTTCGCGCCCAAAGGAGGCGGGTGTGGGGGGGTCCCTGGGGTTGCGACCCCTCCCCGGTGGGGGGGCACCCCTGTCCTTGGAGGAAGCTTCCCCCTTCGATCCCTTACCTCCCTGACGTCTCGGGCTCCGCCTTCAGGTTCGGTGGCGGCGGCCGCAAAAACCTCGCCATTCGGCGGCGAACGAAAGGGAAATGAGAAGGAAACGGCCTTCTCAGAAGGCGGCGGGACTTCTCAGAAGCCCTCGCTCCTTCTGATCAATTTTCTGTTTCTTCGGGGAAGGCTTAGAACACTTATCAGGAAACCGGGGGGCTTCCGAGCTTTCTGAAAACGCCCGCCCCTTTTCACTTCCCCCCGGGCTCGCCGCCAAACCGTATAACATAACTGAGCTTTCGGAAGTCAGCGTGGAGCCAGGGGCGGCGCCAAAGGGCCCAACGCAGATCCGACATATCCGCGCGGGACACCGGCAGTGATGTTCATGTATTTCTTCTTCGGCCGTGACCAGCCGTCCAGGGCCACCCATCGTTGCGCACAAATGTCAGTTGCGCCAGCAGCCTCCCGCACCCAAATGTGTCCCGCACCCACTTGACAAGGGGTGCGGCCCCCCTCCGCGGCGCCCAGCCTGGCGGTGCCAGTCTGAGCCGCCACGGTGGGCGCCAAGGATGCAAGTGCCCCAAGGGCGGGAGGGTGGCGCGAAAGCGCGCGCCGTCCGCAACGGCGGGACGCAAGCGCAGATGCCTGCAAGATGAAAGTACACATGACTTCAAACCGCACGACCCCGAAGCGCGCCGCGATCCGCCCCGACGCGATCCCCGCGGCGCGCCTGCACGGGGCGCGCATCGCGATGCAAGCGTAAGCATAAACGCTGCCCCGTGCGCGCGGTGGCCCTTTTTCGCGGGGCCGCGCGCAGCCACGCACATGCACTCACACACACACACACACCCCATCGCGCGCGCGGGTCCTTCGCGTGGGGCCGCGCGCCGCGAGGCGCAAGAAAGCGGGAGGCAGCCCGCGCGCTCTGCTCACACGCTCGCGCGCGGGCCAGGCGCGGGCGCGAAAATCGTGCCCGCGCACAGCGCAGCCCAAGCGAGCGCGCGCGAGCGCTTTCGATGTCGTTGTGCGCCCACAACAAAACACGGCGAATGGATTTTAACATTTTCTCGAAAATGCTAGAACAAAGGGCGTTACGGATTGGCCCAGCCGCGCGCTCCGAGGCGTCGTCGTGGTCGTGGTCGTCGTGGTCGTGGTCGTCGTGGTCGTGGTCGTCGTGGTCGTGGTCGTGGTCGTCGTTGTCGTCGCGGGGCGGCGGAGAGTCATCGTCGGCGGCGGCGTCGTGGGCGACGGCGGGGCGGCGAAGATTTGTCGACGACGGCGGCGGCGGCGTGTGCGACGGTGGAGTCGGGAACGCTTCGCTGCCCTCGGTAGTCGTCGGCGGCAGCGTCGTCGGCGCTGGCGGCGACGGGCGCGCGTCGTGTTTTTGAAAGGGGTTTGCTCTCGCTGTGAACCTGGTGTGAAGACAACTGATCTGTACCCTCTGATGTTTGCCAGCTCTGTTGAGCCACACGCGGGGGAAGATGCAGCGGCCAGCTGCATGCGCGGGGGTCTGGCCGTTGAGAACACCAGACAGGTCACACAACATTCAAAGAAGGGGCACCACGCTCCAACACCCTCACATTCCCTGACACTCGGGCCCCGAAGGCGTCGGTAGGAGAGGGGAGGGAGGAGGGGGATGGAGGATTCGAGGGCCGAGAATCTGAGCCTTTGGGTCTTTCTTGGGGGGCCCAGAGGGGGAAGCAGCAGAAGGATGGGAGGGATGGGGAATGAGGGGAGGGGATCAATGGGGACAGAGCGAAGGGATATGGCCAAAACACCGTGGGGAAACGAAGCGAGTGGAGAGGAAGACACGATGGGAGAGGAGCAAACGGAGATTTTGTGAGTGGGCGCAGCGGGAAATAATGGAGGGAAGAGAGAGGATGGGGCTAATTGGGGGGGTGGGGAATGGTGGGGCATTGGAAGGACGAAGAGAGAGAGAGAGAGAGAGAGAGAGCGAGAAATAGAGAGAGAGAGAGAGAGACAGAGAACGGGTGTGTGATAAATGTATGTATATGTATATGTATATGTATATGTATATGTATATATATGGGAGAGAGAGAGGGGGAGAGACAGAGAGAGAGAGAGAGGGAGGGAGGGAGAGAGAGAGCCAGAAAGATAACGATAGATAAAGATACCGATAGAGAGAGAGGTTGGGAGAAGAAGAGAGACTTGACGTGAACATTGCGTCAGCATGACCCGGAAATTAGCACGGGGGGCCAGCTGGAATCTGAACACTACGCGCTCATATGCAGTACGAGCAAGACACGGCGGAAGAGCGCGAGATGGCATCGCCCCACTCGGCACCCTTGGGAGCGGCCGAGGAACGAGAGGCAGGAGAGGGGCGGTGTAAGAGGAAGGAGAAGAGGAGGGAGAGCAGGCAGAGAGAGATGTACATGCCCGGCAAGGAGCCGAAGGCGGAGACAACGAGAAAGCCTTCTTCTCATCGCTTCCTCTCCATCCCAATCACCTCGAGAGGAAAACTACATTAGCATAAACTTTGGGAGGACCACACAGGTTTCTTGAGTCGGCGCTGAGCTTACCATTTCGAGGAGCGCGCCAGGGGTGTGCAGCGTCGACCTAAGAAATCTGCGCAGACCTCCGAGAGTTCATGGTTATGCAACTTTCCTTTGTCGACTCCTTCTCCTCGCTTCCTTTTCGTTCCGTTCGTGTATTGCCAGAAGTGCCCCTGGCCCAAGGTGTCCCCATAAATTTCAAGGAGGCGCCCGCGGCCCCCAGAGCACTCCCCACGAGGCCCAGAGGGCCCAAGGGGCTTCGGAATGGAACGAAAAGCTGGGGACACCTGGGGCCAACGACACCTTCAGCAGCTCCCTATCTGTCCCAACACGCCCAACACGCTTCCTCGGCTCCTCGGCCGAGGCCCTCCTTCTCACGCATCCGCTCGGCGCCGGCGGGCGCCTGCGCGGGAGAGCATGTCGCGAGCCTGCATCCGGGTGCTCTCCGAGTGGAGGGGACGAAGGAAGCGACGGGCGGGGATTGCGACTGAGAGTCACGAGCGGCGAACACAAAAATCCATATCCACGCCCTCGCGGTCTACATTCCACACCGCGATCCGCTAGACACGCGGTCGCATGGATACGCTCCGCTTGGGGCGTCTGGGGGAAAAAACGCCGGGGATCCACGAGGTCGCGGTCCAGGCGCCCGGCTCGCGAGGCCGTAGATACGGACGTGGGAGGAGGAGGAGGAGGAGGAGGAGGAGGAGGAGGAGGAGGAGAAGGAGGA